>JAYJMF010000030.1:3232150-3266632 GCA_036873715.1 Salvia sclarea
ATGTAATTAATTAAAATAAATAAATTGTATTGAATATTTGGAAAATTACAATACAATTTATAGTAAAAAATAAAAATAAAAATAAAAAAAAGACTAATTTCAACGACTAAAATTGGAGGATTGAAGATAAAATGGTATAGAAATGAAGAATGTTTGAGAATTGGTGTATGAAATGAGGTAAAAAATGGGGTATTTATAGTTAAAATTTTGAATTTAAATTTTAAAAAAAATAAAAATAAAAATAAACGGCTTTGCTGACGTGGCGCAACGGGATGGCGCCGCGTGGCGGGCGCCCGCCACTCCTGGGCGGTCGCCGCACAGCCCGCGCCCGCCACCCCGAGACGGTCTCCAGCGGCATTAAATAAGTGGCGCCCGCGGGCGCTGGTCGACGACCGCGGCCCGGCGAGCGCCGCTGCCAACACTCTAAGATACAACTTGCCCCATTCAACAAAAGTTCTAGCTATATTATACTCCCTACGTCCCAATTAACTTGAGTTGCATTCCTTTTATAGTAATCCCAAGCTACTTTTTATCTCTTTATATATTTCTTTTATATTATTATTATTTTACTATTATTATTATTAATAATTTATACAACTTTTTAACTCTTTAAATTCCGTGCTCAAAAGTTTTGCCACAAGCCCTCAAGCTAGCTGGGACGGAAGGATAAACCTGTGCAATACCATCTCCAACTGAGACCACTCGACCGATCTGGAAGCAGGGACGACAACCATTTATTGTTAAAATATAGCCTTTTAAGTAATAAGCAACGAGAACAATTAAGAAGATCCGAATTTATAAGTTAATTAACAAATATACAAACATCACATGTGCTTAATACGTAAATAAAATAAAGTTAAAAATTTCAGTGGTCAAAAATTGTGAATTGTTTCCAAGTTGGTCGTTTCTTTACTTTCCACAAAAATAACATTTTGAAACGCTACTTACAATTTTAATCACGTCACTTTTATGAACCATAATTGCACGTATAATTATATATAATGTCAAAATCCGCCAACAACATAGACTATATATATTATGTGTAAGTTGTAACTATAGTTTCTTGAATATTAAATTTGGACAGCCATGACAGCAACTGCAGGCTAACTCAAGTCACAACAAATTCGTCCAATTTTCACACCTTTAAAATTTAATCATGCAATATATATGTAGCCACTAGATTTGTGATGATAATAAATTAATAAAAAATATATAGGATTTAGGAGTTCTGCTTTCCTATTAAAAGAGAAGCAAAATGGATTTTAGTTTTCGTGGTCGTGTCTATTCTGCTAATTAGCATCCTTGTTGACAGATTTAGGACAAATTCATTCCATTCACAATGAATTTAGAGTTCCTCCAAAAGTCAAGATTCATTTATTTGATTTCATAATTCGACTAATTTTAACTTCTAGTATATTTTCTTCGGTTGGTCTTTGCTTTTGAAGTCCAAGCCTATGCCGCTTTAGTTAGAGGCTTAGAGTATATTTTAACTTCTAGTATATTTTCATCTAATAAATATGTAATTTTTCTTAAAAGTATTATGAAAATTAAGTATATTTCGTACCAAAATAGTGGACATTTTTTGGAGAAGAAACAAAATAGTTTGCAGGCAATTTTTGTGCTCGCATAATGTGTATATATAAGCTGATAATTGACTTGATACAAACTTAATTACATGTAGCTAAAAGTAAAATAATTTTAAAAAGATACAATCGAGTTGATAATTAAAAAAGATCCAATACAAATAAGTATGATTTAAAAAAAAAAAAAAAATCACCACCACTATATGATTCCGTAAATAAATGTTAAATATAATAAATACCAAGTAAAGCATGGCGGCTTCTCTTAACCAAAAAAAAAAAAAAAAAAAATACACGGCGGCCTCAAGAAATCCTAAAATCATTAATTGATTAAATTTTGAGAGAATATATAGATTTGAAATGAGAAACAGTGATTCCATTAAAAACATGTCAAAGTTTCTCAAAGAAAAACAAAAAAATTATGTGTGTAAATAGTATAATGGGTTTCCCCCATAATTTTGGGGGGACTAATCCTCAAAGAAATATGACTAAAAACTTAAAACAAGCTTTGGGGCCTAAAATTTTTACAAAGCAAAATAAAACTAAAGCAAGCACATTACTAGGAATCGAACCTAAAATTTTTACAAAGCAAAATAAAACTAAAACAAGCACATTATTAGGAATCGAACACACCGGCTACAACAATTATAAACTATGTATTACATTTTCGTAAAAAAGATATAATACTGTTATAAATTTTGAGGCCCCTCAAATCTTGAGGCCCGGGGTGGTCGCCCAGGCCCGCCCACACTCAGGCCCGGGCCTGAGTTAACCTCCATAAGTGAATTAATATTTCAAGTTTTAAAAAATTGAAATAAATCGAATAATAAGAATGTAAAGAATCTTGTAGATGATTTAGAACCTTGTATTATTCATTCATATTTGAACACTTGAGAGATTACGATTTTGTAGAGCAACAACTCAACAAGAAAAACTTATTCGTTCACGTTTAACTTACTCTTTTTTCTGTCACACGTCGTTGTTGCACTTTCTCTCTTCTCTGGCCAATCACTATAGTTGATGCGTGCCTTTGTTTACTAACCCATCTCTCCACTTTTCTTCCCCATTTCGGTCGGGTTCAGCTCAATTTTAAAACCATACGTACAATCTATTATACTATAATTCTCAACTAGTGCTTCCACCTTTGCATTGTGCGAACGTGGCATTTAAAACTCGATATGTATAAAAATATAATAATGATATTATAATTATTAAGTAATTGAAATATTTAATAGTTAACACTAAGAGAATTATAAAGTAATACTCCCTCCGTCCACGAAGAGTGTTCACTTTTGCCATTTTAAGTGCCCACAAAAATATGGTGGGACCATTTCTCCACTCACACAATCTCTTCACTTTTTATTAAATCTGTGTCGTTCATAAAGTGGAACACTCTTTGTGGACGGAGGGAGTATCATATTTTTGTAAATAGGGCAATGTAATTAGATTTGTATTTATATTACAATTAAATATTAAATAAATAAAAATCATATTATAAATTTTATTACTACTATATATATACATAAAAAAATAATTATTCATCTATAAACTTATATTACAATTAATAGTGATTTCATTTTTAAAAAGTATATAGATCAATAGTTCTAAAAATGAACCGTTTCTCTAAACAAAAAGAAAAAAGAAAAAAAAGAAAAAAAAACTTATGTTGAACGTGAATGAGAAACAATTAAAATTAAAATTAAAGAGAGAGCTCTAAACCATCATAACTTCTTAGTTTTAAAATCATTTTTATGATGCTTATATCAAATTAATGATCTTATTTTGATCTTTAATTTAAGATGGATCATGAATATTATTTCACGAAATAAGTTTGGTGATTTTTAGGAAAAAGATGAATAACATGATAGAAGAGGAAGAGGGAAAAAATGAGATTAGAGAAATTTTGGTGAAGAAAAAAAAAACTCCTAACTGTTAAAAGTGTACTTTTATATACAATAGACAAGTTTCATTAAAAAAAATAGATTGACAAATACTTCACAAGAAGAATAATAAAAAAACAAAAAAACAAAAAAATATGGAGATGATGGGATTTGAACCCTATATAATTCTCAAATTGAATGCTCTACCAATTGAGCTACATCCCCTAATTGAAATTTATGTTTATGTTCAACTTATTAAATTATAAGTATACAAAATAATTTATCAAAATATTCGAAAAATGAGGATTTTAAAGGTTTGGAGATTTTGGAATTTGAACTCAACGTCATTTTCAATTTTACATATACTCAACCAATTAAACTGCATCCCTAGTTTAAATATAGTTTGAAATCGCTCTTAACATTTTTTAATATCATTTACTTGAATATACTCGAAATTACTTTCTCGAGTATTGTGCTCAATTCATATCGTTAAAATAAAATACAAATCACATCAGCTTTATTGGGCTCAATTGCCTCCTGCTTCAAGTTTGGGCTCTTTTTGTTTGAATACAGCAGTAATGGGCTCTTTTATTGGTTAAAGCTCTTGAATTTCATTATCATCAGATAACGATAGAAGAGAGAGAAAATAGACATTACTAATCTCTTCGAGATATTGAATGAATTAATGAAATATCAAAAGATCAGATTTTAATATTATATATGGATTATGGCATTTAATTTTAAGTTCTGATTATATTTTGTTACTTTATCGACTGAATTATATTTTACAGAAAATATGTAGAAGATAAAATTGTTGCACATGAACTACACAAGTTTTGTTTGTCCAGTTACCTAAAGTTCCTCGACATCTTCTCTTACATCAATTTATTTTCTCCTATATGTATATATGAAATTCGAATAATGAACTTTTCCGGCGGTGGAGGAATAAGATTAGCATCAGATACTCATCTCAACCTTACTCAAATTCCTACGCAACAACTACAAAAACAGCATAACTTGGAATCTCAATTTCAAGAATGTCAAAAAAGTAATGTTTTTATATATTCGTCAAAGGAAATCTTTCATTGAGGACAAAGGAGATAACCGAAAGGGATACAACTTTTCTTGCATTGCATGAAAAGAAAACCAACCTCAATTCCCATGTTTCTGCACTAGATTTCCATCTTGAAACATCGAGGCTCGGTGCAGACGCGATCAAGACAAAGCGGATGAAGAAATCGGGGTCCAAGACGAGCCCCCAACTTGGTGGCCAACATTCCACAAGGCCGGCAACGGCAAGACCACCAGGTAAGCTCCCAAATTACATGAAGTCGACCACCAGCGCTGATGCAAGAAGAGCACGACCAAAGAGGCGGAGCCCAAAAATTAGTCCCGACAATTCAAGCTTGCATAGGAAAGAATCGACAAATTCCACAAATAATCGTGTAATCTCTAGGCAAGAAGAAAGAGAATTGGCAAGGAAAGGTACCACTGATGCCTTGTTTGGAAATCTGGATGTTGCACGAGCAACGTGTTCCTCGACTTTGAAAGGCAGCGCTTTTCCTGATTATCATGAGGCAAATCCCGGAGGAACAAGACTACTGCAGGTGGACTCGGGCTTGAAGGTTTGCCCATACAGTTACTGCTCGTGCAGTGGACATCGTCGTGCAGTTTTGCCCCCTTTGAAGTTCTACGTGTCAGCAAGGAGGCGGGCCCTCAAAACTAAGAGAAGCTTCAAGCTGAGATGTCAATTGCCAAAGACAAGAGAGGAACCAGCCACTTCAAATGGTGAAGAAGGAGTTATTGGTGATGAAACTCGTTTCTTCGATAAAATTTATGGGGATGAAGTGTCACAAGAGTCCTACGATGAAGAGGGTTGGAGCACGGCCTCGCTGTTCACCAGTGACAATTGGGAGTCGGTTGGTTTGAGTAAATCTCTCCCAATCGAAGATGTAGGACACCGAGCACCGGGCCCTGTTGAGGAAACGACAGCTTCAGTTGATAATACCGAGTGCAAAGCCATCAAACATGATAAGGTAATCGAATCAAACACCCCCTTATTCCATTGAAGCAGTTTCTTATCTGATAGTGATAAATATAACAGGAACAATATACAAAACCTGCAGGGTAGGGTGGAGAATGAGTGCAATCGAGCAGACAACTTCAATGGAGCGAGCACTAAGGATTTAACAAACCTGATGGATTCTGAGCTAAATCCCATTGAAGGTGAATGCATGGTAGTTCAGGAATCAAATTCCAGAAACACAGCAACGACAGAAAGGCACGAGAAGTCTATCCAGGAATGTGATGACCCGAGGCCGAGATACATCAATCCAGGTGGGCTACACCTCTTGCCTGCGGAACCTGACCCGGAAGCAGAATCAGTTAACCTGAGGCATCAAGAAGTGGATGCAAGGAAAAATGCAGAGGAATGGATGGTGGATTACGCACTCAGACAAGCCGTCACAAAAGGCAGCACGGCTACCCAGAGAAAAGTCGCATTGCTAGTAGAAGCATTCGAAACAGTACTGCCAACGAGCAACCATTAATCCGCCACAAACATGATACTTAATATACTTCTCAATCAATAAGGTGCAGATGATACATATTACCAGTCTCATGTAAAAAAACATACTATCTCAGAAAGGAATCAGAAAGAAGCTTAGTGAAACAGTACTGCCAACAAGCAACCATTAACTCCTTCACAAACATAACTAGTCTATGTAAAAAACTCATACAATCTCAGAAAGAAGCTTTAGTGATATGATATCATGATTCATTCAATAGCAAGTTAATAACCTACAGAAGAAGTTTCCAAGTGTTGCAATTCATGATGCAAGTCTTTAGTTTTTTCAGCAATTGTCCATTTAAGCTTGATTTTGAACTACCAGTATGTTATTTAAGCCAACACTAATTGCTGCAGAAATAAGAGGATCAAACTGAGCTATATGTTAGAAAACTAAACAATAACAATACAACCCAAGCCAGATATAACTAACTAAGACGCCAGACACCTAATACGAGTAATACAGAAGCTTCAAATTATCATTTGTTTCATTCTTTCAAAATTGGATAAACAGAGAATTGAACGAATTATTTGCACAGCAGATTCTCACACAATCATCTCAACAAAATCATCTCAACAAAATCCAATACAATAGAAACTAGAAAGCCAATAATCTTTCAATCTCAACTGATGGATTGCAGACTGACAATTACTGACAGAAAGCCCCAATTTGTGCGTGCCCTAAATTGAGAAATTGAAATCTCCCTAGAAACCGATATATCTTGAATTCATATCACCAACTGAGTATATGTAATTTTTTTTTTTTTTTTTAAAAACGTCTAAAATTTATATTCCTATATTCTTGCTACTAACATTGATCCGAAGCAATTAGCAGTCTTACATATTCCATTTGAGTGCAATAAAAAGATACCAGCAAAATTCGGGTAAAAAATCATTGAGCGACTCCGAGCTAAAGTGAGAACAAATATTGAAGCCTACAGCGGGTATACAAATTAGGATGTTTATTTTATTTGAGGTTTCATTTTTTTTTTCCGTTATATCTAATGATATTCGCCTATTTGCAAATTGTATTGAATTTTGCAGAAATCAATGACTTTGATGTGATAAATTATCTGAAATTAATGGGTTTATAAAATGAATACATATTAGTTGATTATATTTCCATCCTATCAATAGATCATTTGTTCATATCTCACGCATGTGTGGGTTGTATTTTCATTTAATTGGATCATTTGTTCACTTGAGTATGATATTGGTCAATTTTTTAAAACAATTTCATGCATAATACATAACTTGTATCTAAAAATTTAATGGATGGATAATATGGAACTAGAGAAATCAGCCCTGTAAGACAGTCAAAAGCATCACAAAAGATTAATGGAGGGAGATTATATTAATTTATTAAATTCATTTCTTATATAATGATATTAATATAATTTGATTTATAAGGTGTTTCCGGAAATCTAAATTTGAAAGATAATATGACATGCTATAATCATTTAGCATTTTTATCCTTGGATATAGGCCACACAGTCAAATATATATACACATTCAATTGATCTACCATGAAATCAAAATTTAGTGCTTATTAACCAATTCAACAGTGTAACAAGATTGTATTTAGTGGGCAGTCCCCCACATGTAGTCACATGACAAATCACATCATTAGTGGGTTAACGATTGTATTTCATTTTTTATTATATATAACTAAATTGCCCTCAACTTTTGTATATGTGATTATGCGTCCATATCTCATGGCTGCTGAATAACATATGATTAAACCGGCCCAAATTGCACAACCATACAACAGTAGTCAACTGCTCATCAGTATTAAAATATATCACAAAACTGTGAAATTCTCAAGGAATATTATAAGTTGGAATCTTTGTGCAAATTACCAAAGGAAAAAATTGATCTTGCAACACTACACCTATGCTCACTACATATTTGTGACTTGTGACATCGTGAGACACTTCATTTTCCCATTTTAAGTAAAAAGATACGATATTGGAAAGAAAATTTCAACCTACATCTCTGATACAATAAATATGTTCCCTTTAAAATAAAAAATGAGAAAAAGGAAATAAATCGTAGTAGTATTATGTTATGAATAAATTTACCCATTTCCTCAAAAACATAGGTTGGAAATATGCACTAGAGAGCACTGGTTAAAAGTAAAAAAAAAAAATGCTGTCACGGATCAGTACATGGACGTAACAGTGCCTCCAAAAGCTTTAATTAATTAATTTATCTAAATGGCTATTCTACATTTTCTCCTCTTAAATGATTACTTAAATTTTTCCACTCAGTAAATTATTGCAAAATCCCCCCTAAATGTTTTTGATCCACAAATCCATAAATGAGATTTACTACTATTTTTTAAAGATTAAAAAAAATAAAAATCCTAAAATTGGCAACTTGGTGGATCACATTTCATATTTCGCGCACAGATTATAAATCCAATAATCCACTCAAAAACACAATCCAGCATGATATTTACTCCAACTATACCCAAAATAAAAGAAGCAATTTCCAGTAAGATTTTCTGTCATATTTGACTTCCATTTATGAGACTTTTATTTTATTTTATAGTAGTACTATATAATGCAGGAGAAACCTGGTTTCTACACCAACATCCCCACAGGAAATAAAATGATGATGATTAACAACAAATTGAAAAGCATTCTTGTCTGTATTTGCATGGTCTCAAGGTGCGTGAGCTCATTATTATTAAATGATTCGCTTGCGCAGCTGAGAAACTGCAATATTTATGAAGGAAAATGGGTTTACGACGAATCTTACCCTCTCTTCGACTCCTCCAAATGCTCTGCAATTCGCGGCGAATACAACTGCCTCAAATACGGCCGCCCCGACCACCAGTATCTCAAGTATAGGTGGCAGCCCAATGCCTGCAACTTGCCCAAGTATGTCTCCTTTTTAATTTGAAAAATATGTATGTTATATGGGAATTGATTTTGATTTATATTTATAATGTTTTGGATAGATTTGACGCGGGAGATTTTCTGAGGAGGATGCAGGGAAAAAATATTATTTTTGTAGGGGATTCCGTCAGTGGGAATCACGGCCAATCGCTTATTTGCCTGCTTAATCAGGCTGGGGCGACCTCGCAAGTCCTCGACACTCTGAATGACTCGAACCCCGTCTCTAGTGTTAAATTTGAGGTGCCACACTACCATTATTTTCTCTCTTATTGTTAGTTTCATAGCGTTTTGATGTATATGACATGCAGTGGCGGATCCTGGCCTCGTCCGACCGCTTTTTAGTATTTTGCATTTTTCTCATTTTGAAATTTACCGGTTGAGATAGTAAAATGTGTGAAGTGAATAAGTCTGAGTCAGGGGCGTAGTCAGAGGGAGCCCGAAGACTCCATGTAAAAATTATACATATGCAATAAATTAGGATCCTTGCTTTTGGAATCGCCAGATCGGTTTTAAGTGTTTTGCATTTTTCTCGCTTTAAAATTTACTAGTTGAGGTAGTAAAATATGTCAAGTGATTAAGTTTGAGTATCATATCATTATATGTATATGTGCAATGAATTTGATGCGACTATGAGCGTCGTTTCGAAATTAATTGAATTTGTGTCACGATCACTATCGTGTGCATGTGAATTGTGATGAGTACCTAATTTTGTGATTAACGTTCTAATTGTAATGTCGCAGGCACATGGAGTTTCAATTACAGTTTTCCTGTCGCATTATTTGGTAGACATCGAAAATCAGAAAATTGGTCGAGTTTTGAACCTCGATTCCATTAGGGCTTCCGATGGCGACACGTGGAAGCAGGCTGACGTCATCATCTTCAACACTTGGCTTTGGTGGTATCGCAAAGGGCCTAAACAGCCGTACGTATAATAATATTCATCATTAATCATTATGCACGCTATTTCGTTGCTAAGATTTTAATTAGTGATGATTAGTCGATAATTACAATTTCATTCATGTTAAGACAAATTTAACGCCCTTTTAAAAAAAGAGAGGTGAGTTTAATTAACCAATAGTGGTAGGATTTGCGTCTCGGATTAATTCTTTATGATAGTTATTGGCAAATATAGTGATAGCATACCATAATAATCAATCAATATCTGTGTTGTAGTATTATGTAGTTGAGCTGTCTCTGTACATTTGGCTGTCATTTGTGATGGCAATGCTTAATTAATTTACTCAGATCACATTTTTAGAATTGGGACACTAATGTGTAATTTTGATATGATAAAGTATTTGTGGTTTCATAGTTATTGCTGATTAATTAGAAAGACTTAATTCCGGCAGTGCACATTGACTTTTCATCACTGGTTTTTGGAGCGTTTTCAATTTTTTAGTTATCAATAATTAATTATTTGCGACAAAAATAAATATACTATTGTTGATTGCAGGTGGGATTATATTAAAAGTGAGGGAAAGATAGTGAAAGACATGGATCGCATGGAGGCATTTCGTAGAGGCCTAACTACATGGAAAAATTGGGCCGATTCAAATATCAATCCTTCCAAAACCCAAGTTTTTTTCCAAGGGATCTCTCCCTCACATTACAAGTAATTTATCTATCTCTTTTGTCTTTTAAACAATGTTACATAATCTATTCCAACACTATGTGCATATGAAAGTGGATCATACACAAATACTATCTTTTAATGCATAAAACTAACCATGAATTAATCTGGATCATTGATCTCTTCCTACTACGTTGTAAAAACCACATGTTAAAAGAATTGCAAAAGCTACAAAATTTTGAACAACTTTGTATTACTTTCGATGATAATATTGATAACGGTGCCTTACATTCAACACGATGTCTCGTCAACTCAGGGGGGAAGATTGGAATGCGAAAGGAGTGAGGGATTGCTCGAGGGAGACAACACCAGTTGAAGGATCAACATATCCAGCAGGCGAGCCGGTGCCACTAAAAGTGGTGAAATCAGTTCTAGAGAGAAAAACATCGGGACCATCAGTACCGATACGTCTGCTTGATATCACAACGTTGTCCCAATTGAGGAAAGATGGGCATCCCAGCAAGTACAACAAATTTGGGGGGATGGACTGCACCCATTGGTGCCTCGCCGGTGTTCCCGACACGTGGAACCATCTGATTTACGCAGAGTTGTTGCGATCTCACAAGTGAAGATTGCGACACATATTTCTAAGTAGAATGTTAATTATTCTATATATTGTGTTGATTTTTATACAAGTCATATGAAACTTTTTATACATACATATCAATTGTTAGTTATTAGGCAATGGTGTCGAAGAAAGCAAAGTGAATGTGGTGACGTTTGATGTGCACATGCGGATGCGGATGCAATATGAATTTGTTATGCAATTGGACATATGCCTAACTTAATGCACATGCAGCACAGCTCTTCCCAATCTCGCTTCACATAATTAACTGTAGTATTCACATTAATTTCTTTTAACAATATAGTAATCACACTTAAATTACTCATGCATAGTAACAATCTTGTGGATTTTCTGTTCAGTCATAGACTATCTATTATTCATACAAACTCTTCATTATTTAAATTTTTGACGTATTTGCAAAATTTCGATTCTAAATCGACAGAATGTTACACTATTTAAGCTTATAAAGTGACAATAATTTAATTTCTCAAATTTGTTTGTATAAATAAAATAAGCAAAATCAGATATTTGCGAAATAAACCTGAGTTTTGGGCCGAAGCTTTGCGACCACATTCCGACCGTTTGGGGGTCTAACTCCGGCAATTGACGGCGGCGTGATGAACTGCATATCGCGGCGGCGTGGGGCGGTAAACGGCCGTTCTGAATGAAACTCCGGCCGTCCCCAGTGGCTATTTGCAATTCCCGACGTTAATTTCTAATTTGTGGTTCCAATCGAGCAACCCATCGGCGAATTTAGGGGTAATTTGTGAGACAGTCACTTCCGCTGCCGTAAACGATCTTGTCGGAAGAATTCCCGGTGATGAATGCGACAATCTTGGTCGGAGAAAGCACATTGTCAGCGCATTGTACAGAAAAGCAACTGTTTGAGGGTCAATCCTAAATCATAAATCTTAATCATTTTTAGGCTAGGGTTTCTGTTCGAAATTTGGGGATAATTATTGTTTCTGAATATTTCAGTTTTAGTCCCTCAATTTTTCAGTTTTCTTAAATCTGACCCAGGGATTTTTTTTTTCAAAAAAAATTAAAGTTACATAATTGGGCTTCACACACTTTTTTGTGACTGGGATTTGGGTTCAAATTCTAGACCTCGGCTCAATTTATAAAGATAAGATTGCACCATTTGAATGTCTCAAAGGGATAACTGGGTTTCTCTATATATCGACACAAGGCGTGTTGAACATTAAATTCACCTCGACATTAAACATATATACACCTCTCCAAATTCTGAACAATTTGTCAAACTTATAATTTAGATCGCTATATTTCACAAAGTCCTTGTTAGGCTTGTGAAACTCATTTATATCGTTAATTATGCATTTTTATGAATTATGCAACGAACTTTCTAAATGATACGCCACCGAGTAAGAGATCAATAGTCGTTTTCAATTATTATTTTCGAGTTTAATTAATTGATAGTTAGTAAGATCATCACTTAATCGATCATTAATCATATTCCATTCTAGTCATATTTGGGTCATTTTAATTAATTTTATCGAATGTCCAGGAAGGAACTTTAATCACCCCATTAATTAATTGTGCACGAATTCATTTCATGATCAAATCTTAATTTAATCTCGAATATTTACAAATTACAACCATTGGCATCATATTGTTAAATTCCCTTTCAATTAGTAGATATATATCAGCAATTGATGTCTCTTGCTACTTGAAAATCGGCCCAAACGGATCAAAAACCTAATAACAACAAATTCAGAGCTGTTAATTAATTTGTTTAATTCAAGATAGTGATTAAGTGTCGTTGGAATGATCATTAGTTGGGAGGCAAGCATCGGCAGAATTAGATGAGTTTGACATTTAACAAGAAGGCTATAGCTGATAACTATGAGGAATTATGAAGCAGTATATACCAATAACGAAATGCGTGACTATTGCGACAGTTAACTACCTAAATATTATCAACAACACAGCAAGGAAATTAAATCCATAAACCAAACACGTTATCGCATGCTTTCTTCCTGTAACAATTAAAAGTCATATATTAATCATAATCACCAAAATGTATTAATTTTGTGTATGTATGTGTAACGTGACCTACGGTAACCTATCCCTGTAAATATACATGAGCGAAAGTCAAATTGAATAGTTCCATTAGATTTAGTTTTAACCGAAGAAGAAGCATAACCGGTCAATGAAATTACGATTACTCATTAATTTACGAAGCGAGTGCTGTCATTTAATTAAGTTTCTCACTATATTTATCAATTCAATAAATGTAAATGCTTATAAAATGCAAATATATCTAACCTACACGCGCATAATTAAACTAATGTTTTCAATTAAATATTAAGATATATATTAACCTAGAAATATATTTTTTGCGTGAAAAACATATTCAAATTCTAGTACTCCATAAAAGTTAATTAACGCAACTAATTAAAATGTACTTTTTGTTAAAATTATTGATTTATGCCGGCGAGGTTTAATACAAGTGGTGAAGTAGAAGGCACCAAAAGTCATCTTTAATTCTTTATAACGAGAAGTCTTTGGTTCGATTAACTATATATATAGTGTGGATATATGATCTAATCTGCACTAGCTTGGTTATCGTGTGAATTATTCAAATTCTTTGTTATACGTATAGCCAATTGACACAAATATTATTTAAAGCTCTTTACAACATTTAGCCAATTGTAATATATAAAATCTTCTTAATACATATATATTCAACAAAAAGGTTTGGCGCTTTTACACAAAAATCAAAGTTTCCCTATAAAACCCCCTCTCCATCACCCCATACAACTAACTCTCAATTAAATTTTATTTTCCACAATGATCAAGATGCCAACTCTCCCATTTAGGATTGCATTAACCTTAGTATTCTTGATTAGTTTCTCCATAATATTCATAAACACACATGCCTCCTCCCTGCCGGAGAGGCTGGTGGGGTCCACAGCGGAGCTCGGCAACCACACGGCGATATCGGATTTCCGGCTCGTGAACCGGAGGCGGCTTCTCGACTGCCCTGACCCGAACCCGTATCTGAAGGTCAACGTCACCTCGAACAGGGCCCTATCGGACGACGAATACATAACGGTCAACATCACCGGAGTTTTGGTGCCTTCGAAAACCCATTGGGTGGCCATGATCTCCCCTTCTCATTCTGAGTATGTATTTTTTTTTGTTTCGTGTATTAAATGACATCATAAATATATACGTAGACAAATATTCTTCGAGTGTGATGACGTGGCTAATTTTTATACAGTGTGAAGACGTGCGTGGAAAATGCATTTATGTATGAACAAACGGGTGATTTCAGCAGTCTTCCTCTTCTATGCCACTATCCGGTTAAGGTGATCATACTATTTCAGATACATGACTACTTATTTCGTTTTAGCAATTAATGTTAATATAATAGACACAATCATGGTCTAAAAAACGTAATTTTCAACAATTTATGTAGGTTGGCGCTCATTTATTTGACGGTTGATTATGAAATATTTTTCAACATTTATCCGTTTTATCGATTTTATCACAACCTTTAAAACTTATATCAGATCTATATCCTGAATTCCCGATCCTTTTTAATTTATATCAATTTTACCATTAGGTTTCATTTGGCTATTAAATCGCGAAGTTGCAGGTCGGAGGATGACGTGTTCTTTCACCAAAAAAAGAGAAATAACACATCATCCTCCGGCGTGCCACGTCACTAATAAGTTGGCGAAGAGGAGCTTTGATGATATAATTGATTGATACAAATTGAGAAAATTGAGATTGATTTAATTAATTAGTTTTGAAAAAAAAAACATAATCAACCCTCTAATTATTTAGGTCTACATGCATTTGTCATGACTTTAATTTGTGGACACGGAATGCGGCCTAATTAACTTCTATGTACTCATTTTTCAAGTGATCGTGATTTAGATAGCATCTAAATACAAAGACATTGTTTGAGTTGGAAATTAATATTTTAATTTAGGAAAAGAAGCATATACGGTCATAAAAACTAATGTGAGAGTGTTTGACGAATATTATGGGTGCAGGCTCAATATGTTAGCAATGATCCGGAATACCTAAAGTGCGGCAAGAACGAATGCAAGGCAAGCGTAGCCGGGAAATGCGCGGTGAAGACGTGTGGGGCGACGCTATCGTTCCATGTGGTCAACATACGGACGGACATCGAATTCGTGATGTTTGGTGGTGGATTCCAGACGCCCTGCATCTTGAGAAGGTCCGGCCCAGTCAGCTTTGCCAACCCGAACCGGCCCTTGTATGCTCATTTGTCCAGTGTCGATTCTACGGCAACATCGGTGTGTATACTAATTATATCACTTGTCATGGCATCAATTTTTAATTACTTCCAATCATTTGATATTTCACTTGTTAAATTAACACCAGAAAATATTGTGTTAGATTATTTAAAGAGTTATAGATCTGAATATGAGCAAGTCAAATGGTTTGATAAAATTTCCGTATTAATTTGATGCGTTTGATATTTGCACATACAACGGAAACTTAAAAATTTTGAATGCGTATACAAATTATAGTATTTGTGAAAAATAAGGTCTCAAAGTCAAATATATATGAGCAAATATATATTTAAAAACTATATACTTAATTTGAAGATATTCAAATAGTGCAGCCAAATAAGTGATATGATGAAGTATAGCTGTATAGGCCATAGGGCCTTGAGTTGTCAAAAATGGTAACCGACTATTAACTTCTTTTTGAATTTGGTCAGGGAAACTCTAAAATAGGTGTAACTATTTAATTAATGTGTAGAATGTAACGTACACCTTCAAAATTGAGTAATATTAGTTACGGAGTTATAAGGAAAATAAACTCTAGAAACATAAGAAGGTCCGATAATAGGGACCAAAACTGAAGGTTAGCAATAACAATTCGTTGACCTTTTTTACCGCTAATGTATTCTCCATATAATTGATCACTAATTACAGCTAATCTAGTTAGGTTCCAATTTCATTTAAGGAAAATGGTGGAAATCCATTACTTTCCCATGTTTTCCATTTTTTTACTTTCCCATGTTTTCCATTTTTTTCCTATGTTCTGTAGGGTGGATAAATTTTTCCAGTCAGGAAGGAAAATTTTTCCCGGACAGCCTTTTTCCATCATTTTCACTCATTTCTTGGATAAAATTACCATGACTAAGGGGTGTGATAAAATTATCAAGAGGGATACAAGAGAACTTTAGTCCATATATAATTTTAAGGATGCCAATGCGATTCGTTTATATTTTTACTTCTTTCTTTTAATATTTTTTTTGGAATTTTGGGTTCCTGGTCATGATTGTAATCTCCGATGATTGTTCAATAGTTAATCATTAAGAAAAGAATTTTTCTTATAAATGATAGTAAAAATGTTTAATTACCAATTAATCTTTGAGCCTTTTTTTCGTGAAATTAGTTGTACATGAAAATGTGCCCTGAAACTCCGACACATTGAATTCGACACGTACAGAACTAAAATTGCACATGTTTATTGGATTAATGATGTACTCTCTCCGAAATATAAAAAAGTATCATCAAATTTCTCAGTTTCTTACTTTAAGTTAGGTTTTCAATGTATCAATTGCCAAACTGACTTATACTATAATTTAGTAACACTTGTTTTATGCGAGCAAAAAGACTTATATAATTTCTTGGCAGTGCACTGCCGCGTATTATAAATTAATCTAACAAACACTCGATCATGTTATTTGCAAAAATTATTGGTGTTTTCAATTTTTTTTATGGTAGACTTCTGGATACCATTACGTTATACAATTAATTATCTCAGAAAAGTTTTTGAGAGGTTAAATGGTGTTGGTTAATTTGTGGCAGATGAGATTGACGTGGGTGAGTGGGGATCATAGTCCACAACAAGTTCGTTATGGAGATGGCCAAACAGCAAACTCATCAGTTTCAACCTTTTCCCAAGCTGACATGTGCTCAAGTAACTAACTATTAACCTTTTCCATTTCCCCCTATTCACTTTAATTTTATTCCCTTTTTTATTTATTCGATTTCATTTTTTTTTTTCAATGCTAATGACACTTTCGTGTAGCTAATACGTGTGTGGAATATAATGTTAGTACTTTTGCAATGATTAAAAACAATAAACTGTGTTGTTTATAATAGACATTTTTTCATTATTCTTTTACAGTTTAGGGGGCAAAAAAAATGAAATATGGCTTTTAAAAACTTTTATAGAAACAAATAATATTATTTGATTTGTTTATTAATTCAGGCGCGTTGGAAAGTCCGGCGGTTGATTTCGGATGGCATGACCCTGGTTTCATCCATTCAGCTCTAATGACTGGACTTCATCCTTCCACCTCTTATTCCTACAAATATGGAAGGTAGATCTTTTTTATTTTTGCCTAAATCTTTTAATTCAAATATCAAACCAATCATGTATAAATATGTTACCCCACACTGTTTCCCTATTTCTTTATTTAATTGGTGGCTCGCTACTACATATAGGTTTCTACCTGTCATTGTGGTTTATACATCATATAATTCATTAGCTCTAACTTTTCTTTTTCAGGAGTTTTATTAGTAATATCGTAAAATGAGTTGTGGATCTCTTAAATTAAGGTGGCACGACAAAATTGGTTCTAAGCAGCTGTAACCAAGGAAGAATTAAAGATTTTTCATAATAGTGCTTAAAATAAAATAGTGTTTTAAGATGGCGAGCAGAAAAATAAGTATAAATTACTTGATAATTGGTGGTTAATGATCATGATTCATGAACTACATCTAGAGGCACAATTTGTATATATATTCATACATGTAGAGTATATATCATGAAATTAAGATGATTAGTGTTCACCTAGATTGGTGATTATATATACACAAAAAGTTCATGCGTGTGGTCCCCACACCCAATTGAGTGTATTGGTGGTGGTCTCCACACAAGATCTTATCTAAGGTCGACCTCACACAAGTGTGTCCATTATTATATAAATATATTAGAATATTTGATGCAGCAATTCAGTGGGATGGAGCAATGAAACCAAGTTGAGAACTCCAGTAGCAGGTGGATCAAATCACCTCAAATTTCTTGCTTATGGTGATATGGGAAAAGCTCCTCTTGATTCCTCTGTTGAACACTACATACAAGTAAGCATTTGAGATTATCCAATTAATTCTAATTAGGATAAATGCACACTAGTTAATTTAATGGATTAGTGATGTCTATGACTATGACTATATAAATGTAGCCTGGATCAGTATCTGTGATCAAAGCTATGGCGTCGGAAGAAGGCGTGGACTCGATATATCACATCGGAGACATTAGCTACGCCACCGGTTTCATGGCGGAGTGGGATTTCTTCCTTCACCTCATCTCCCCCCTCGCCTCCCACATCTCCTACATGACCGCCATCGGCAACCACGAGCGCGACTACGTTGACTCTGGCTCTGTTTACCCGACCCCGGATTCTGGCGGAGAATGCGGCGTCGCCTACGAGACCTATTTCCCGATGCCCACGGCCGGGAAGGACAAGCCTTGGTACTCCATAGAGCAAGGCCCTGTTCATTTCACCGTCATTTCCACCGAGCATAATTGGACTCCAAATTCTCAACAGGTAAATGTATCAAAATAGTCATTCTGATATAATAAATTAAAAAAAAATGCCCCTAATTTCATGAATTGATACATACCAAGTCGTGAAACGGTGTAAATTTGTGAAAGGACAAGCTATGTTTTTGTTATATATTAATGGGGTCAATTTCTATTTTTACTATCTTAAAATTATTATTTTAATATTGTTGTTTATTCAAATCAACTTCATATTTTACATCTTCTAACTTACCTTTTTTTTTTTAATTGGGGGCAGTATGAATGGATGAATAGGGACATGGCTGCAGTGAATAGAACAACAACTCCTTGGCTCATATTCATAGGGTAAGTACATGTGTTTATCAATATATTAAGACTTAATAATTACAATTGGAATTTAATTACTAATGTGAATGGTTCAGGCACAGGCCCATGTATACATCCTCTCCTGGGATCCCCATTTTTCCTAGCGTCGATGATCGATTCGTTGATGCAGTGGAGCCGCTGCTACTAGCAAACAAGGCATATATGCAACCAAAATGAATTTAATGTTTATATATTAACTATTTTTTATCACAATCACAATGTTAATAAACTATTCATTAATGGATCTTATGTATGATTTGGAATATAGGTTGATCTAGTTCTGTTTGGGCATGTGCACAACTATGAGAGAACATGCGCTGTTTATAAGCAACAATGCAAAGGACTCCCCACCAAAGATGCCAATGGAGTCGACACATTCGACAATTCCAAATACACTGCACCAGTTCATGCTGTTATTGGAATGGCTGGCTTTAAACTAGATGATTTCTCACAAACTGTAAGCCCAACTATCCACCATTAATTTATATTTGTGAGACCATTTATAATTTACTAATGTTTGTACTTAATTTATGTAGGATAATAGCTGGAGCTTGGCTAGGATTTCCAAGTTTGGATATATCAGAGTTAACGCCACTAAAAACGAGCTCCATTTCGAGGTAATCAAATCCATAAATATTTTATGACTTAATTGATTGCAATATATATACCTACATATATATAATATATTTTGCCAAATTAATTAAACGCTCTTACTTTTGCCTGGTTTGTAGTTTGTGAGTGCAGATTCAAGAAAAGTGGATGATAGTTTCCGAATCATTAAGTGATCAGGGACTTGATACTGCAAATTCAAAGCATCTCCAGCACATCCATTTATAGTAATTTTAAGAACATATATCTCTACGACTTTGTATATTACTTTATAAACTAGAAAAACTCTAGTTTCTCTTTTCCCGATCCTTAGTGGGAAAAAGGGTGTTTAAGTTTGGTGATTCGATTCGTTTTATTCAATCGATGATTCAATAAAGATATCGACGAATTTTTCATTCTCCATCCAAAATAAATTAAACTTTTGTTCCAAAACGTTATGATTTGAAGATGGCAAATCAGAGTAGTACACATATATATATAGAACTTGGAACAACCCTCATTTCATTAATTTCATAGAGAACTACAAACTCTCCTTAATTTATTACAGATAAGCAAAGCTTGCTTTTCCTTGCACTAATTGCATGAGTAATTACTCTTGAATACCTCAGGGAACTGTATAACCTGCAAAACAAGAGAGTGAAAAGTAATTAACCGATAATAATATTTAGAAAAGCAGAAAGTAAGATTGGAAAAATGTTATAATTAACAAAAAGGGGAAGATATATTAGTTACTTCCACATTTGGTTCCATGAGCTAGTGGCTTGCCACATGAAGCAGAGACAAAAGCAGCCTTTTGCATGCTGATGATCTTCTCAACTTGGGTGGTGACATGCTGGCAAACGCACGGCAGATCCACGTCCCTCACGACGTTGCAGCACCCTTGAGACGGGCTCTGCTGAGGCCCCCCTCTCTGCACGAACCTCGAGCATTGCTGGATCAGCCCTTGGAAATCGCCTTGGCATTGCGCCGAGGCGCTACTGCTCAAGAACAAGATCATCATGCTTGTGCATACCACCATTACCTGAATTATAAATGCTAATTTCGCCATCGCCCCTTGCTATGCAATCTTTGGTTTGCTGGTATTTTTGTGTGAGTTTTGATGTGTCTTTAAATAGGGATTTGAGTGTGGTGTTGGACTCGTGATGTTTGCTGTCTTCATGTTTTTTTTGTGCATTGTAGCAAGAATTTTCCTTGAAAGATGCCTTATTTCGTGGTGAAAGTGGATTGTTTGAGTTGCCTCTTGGCACACCCTCTTCTTGAAAAAGTATAATGAATTTGAATCTCACTCATATATATCTTCTTCTTCTCTCCGTCACGCAGATTAATTTTCTCATCATGTTAAATACTTTAGCTGGAATGTGAAATGAACTTGAATATCAGTTTAAATGATTATTTCCGAGCTCTAATTCTTATAGGTAATTAACAAAGATAAGTTTTATTCCATGTTTTTTCCTTACTAGTTGTAGTAGATATTCAATAACCAATAATATATAATTAATTGGAGAGATTTCTAAAAGTAACTTTCTATAACCCCATGAGAAATGTAATATTGTTTCAGCTCTACTTTGAATGCATACCTTCTTATGCTGAATTTATAAATATTTCATCTAAAAATTAACGGCAGGACTAATGTTTTATTCCAATTCATAGAATTCAAGAGGCCTAGATATATGCATAGATATTTCATATTTGCTGCTTTAATTCTTTTAACCACATAAATCGAGTTAAAAGATTACAGGTTTAATGTAATATATTAATGTGTTTTAAAAAGGCCAATCTTTAACAATATAGAGTGTGTGTGATGATGGAGAGAGAGGTAACAATTTGGTGCACAAGAATTCAATTTATTTATTTCAAGTGTCAAACTACAACTATGGCCTATGACAAGGTGACTGAAGTTAAAAATGGATATAACCTCGGACCATTAAGCCCAAGAACCCATGGTCTTTGAGCCTTTATTAGAATTGGACCTTCACCCCTTTAAAAGGCTTTATAAGGGGGTGAGGGCCCATTTCTAATATGGTATTAGAGCAGGTCAAAATGGTATTCGATGTGGGATCTATTTGTTCACGTGTGGATCGTCCGACGATGTTTCGGCCCACACGTGCGGGGGCGTGTTGAAGCCACCCATTCTATCACATCGAATTGGTAAAGGTTCCTGACTCTATATATAAAGTGGAATACCCTCCCTTTTTGTGAGGCCTTTTAAGGGGGGTGAGGGCCCAATTCTAATAGCTTAAAGACTTGGACCACTCCTATGTCAAAAGGGGGTGAGGGCCCAATTCTAATAGCTTAAAGACTTGGACCACTCCTATGACATCGGACCTTTTATAACCCCATTTTGGACTTTTGTTATGTTCACTTTGTAGGCGCCAAGTTAAAACCGGAAAATGTAGCAGTGAGTGTGCTAAAATGCTAGTACATCTTTACAAAAAAACAATTAATGATCATCTGATGCCAATTTAAAATGAATTCGTAATCATTGATTATATACTCTGCTTTTGTTTACAAGAATAGCAATTCCCATATATTAGTGAAAATTATGACTGAGCAGAGACCTTCTCTCCCGTTCCCGTAGCTGGTAATCCCGCAATATCTTTCAACGGCGTCCACACGAATTTTCTCCTGCACATATATATATTACCATTAGCCTAAACACGTCAGCATAGAGTGGTGTTTTGTAAAGGGAAGCAAGCACGCACCAGTTACCGCATTCAGCGAGCACCCTGACTCGAGGCCGCAGCGTGGGAAGCAACGCCAGAAACTGCAGCTCTGCCTTCGACAGAACCTATATATACCAACAACGTATCTACCTTAATTACCTATTTATCAATTTTATTTTATTTTTTTCTTCCAAATGTTGATATGCCCTTGAATCCATCGCAGAGTTAAGAGCTGTAATATGAAAACCTAGCCGCCTAATACAATCTGTTCTCCTTTTCTGGCCGTGGTCGTAGCCAACACAACATTGGTGAACCATGAAAAGAAAAAGAAAACGTTAAGAAGCAAGAGAAGAGAACCTTAGCTTCGATGATCCAGACGACGAGCCCTTTGGCATCGGGAGGAAGCAAAGACAACCTGTAGTCGACCTCCGGTGGGAAGTACCAGCGCGCTATGGGCTGCTTCCCCACATGAGGCTGCACCCTCTCTCAATTAAACAACCAATATTCGATTTGAAGGAGAGGGAAAATTGTTAAATATATATAGACTTACGGGGCAGACGGGGTGGAATTTGGTGAGGGTGGTCTCGGGGTCGCCGAGGCCACGGGCGGAGAGGTCGAGGAAATGGTAGCCTTGGTGGGCGAGGCGGATCATGTAGCGCCCCTCGTAGCCCCCCTCGTGCGGGGAGTAGATAGCTAAGGCTTTGTGCTCCTCCACGTCAGCCAGCCACTGACCTATGTCCAGTTTCAGCAGGTCTCCTCCGATGAAGTCTCCCAGGCTACGCCCGCTGCATTTTATTCTCCCCGCCGTCCGAATCTTCACCGCCGCCGATCTTCTGCCGTCGTGGACTGGGAGGAATAGCACCTGCTTCTGTTTCTGACTGAATATCGCTCCTTGATGGAATGACCATGCTGCTGTTGCTGTTGCTGCCATTTTTATGTATTATTTATTTATTTATTTTTTATGTGTGTGGTTGGAGTTGGAGGAGGAAGAATGCCTAAACGAAGAAGAGATGGAAATGAAATCAAGAATCGGAGGAGAAACAGAGCAAGGAAGGGAACGGATTGAAGATTCTGGTCCACAATTGGGAACAACCTGATAAGGCGCCTAGCTTTCTCTACAACAAATCATTGACCGTTTTACCCACCCGGCCCAACTCAGGACCCAATATACTCCTTTACTTTAGCCTCATAAATTCAATTAATAGTAGTAATATTTTTTTGTTTTAATTTCAATTGCTACATTGTTTAGGTCTTACACCCAATTTTTTTTTTTTGCTTTTTAATGATTTTGTTCAGCTTATTACATGTTTGGGAACTTATAGGTCTTGCAAAATAATTGACAAAATAAGCTTATAGTAATTAAATAATTTATAAGTTGTCAACTTATAGGTTTTCCAAAAAATTAAATTACTCAACTCCAATTTATGTTTCACCATTTAATAAATAACAATCAATTTATCAGGTTTGCTGTTACCAATATATACTCTTTCGATTTCATTTCTCTATTTTCTCTCTATAATTATGATTTTCTCTCTCTAAATTCAAAATTCCTATTCAAACACTTTTATAATTTATAAGCTTTTGAAATATGCATTTTATAAGTTCTTATTAATTTATAAGCTCTCTGATATGTTTAGCCAAACACCTCCTAACAAATAAGTCAAGTGTGAACTTTGATAGTAATCAATATGATTTTACTTGGTTATATATGCCTTTTGTTTTTTTTTCATAAATTGTTATGGGAGAGTATCATACTATCATAAATAGACAATTATATTAACTTTTCCAGATATTTTAGAAATATTAATATATTATCAACACAGCAAGAACTCAAAACTACATATATACATGAGTAAATTAAACAGGTGAAATAAAGCGGAAGAGTTTCAATGCTCTACGTGTTAGAATATCAATAAAATAAGTATATCTGCATTGCTGTTATAAATTAAGTATCATCTAAACTAACTACTAGATAAATTGCAACCACTGCATTATATATTTTCTTTAGAAAATCACAATATTATATCCTTAATTACATAAATTTGGTCAATATTTGTATATCTATAGAGTAAATATTATAATATTTAAACACATATTTATAGTAGTAAAATAGAGAACCTACTTAAAACATAAAATTGTCCAAGAAAAGTATTTTGTATTTATTATTGCATTATAATCAATCGAATAAAATACATGCAGAGAGCAGCCTACGGTCAAGTAAAACTACACAAATTTCTAAATTTAGCACACTGAACATGAATGTATCAGCAATCATGCATTAGGTTCATAACAAGTCCAAGCCATGTCACACGCATGCACAATATTTGGAACCAAAAAATATCAAAGAAATATCTCTTTTTATATTATTCCAAAGAAAAGTAAAAGAGCGGAATCAGTTGTATGCAGTGACTTCTTCTACAGTTTTCAACTTTTTCTGCGAAGTCGCATTTTAACGCAACAACTATTTCAAATCCTTCAACAACGGAAAATCATCGGTGTACACTACAGATTCTGTCCCCACCTGCAAATACGGCGATAGAAATCACAACACGGGAAGCAACCGGCCAAGGCTGATTCTCCTCTCTCCCTTCCTCTCCCTATCTCTCTCTAGCATTTCATCAAACAGTTGGGGAAGAGTCAGACTTCCCCTCAAATGCACTGAGACGAACACGCCGAAATATGCAGGCAGTAATCGCGTCGAGGTGCTCCAGAATCATCAACCATGCCGTTTCATCCCGCGTTAATCTCGTAGCTCACACAGTTCTCAAACCCCCCGGCGCTCCGCTTCAGCTGAATCTGAGCTCCGTTGTTACCGGCGCGAGAACTCTCTCGAGCAAACCGAGATTATGGCGCTCCGTCAGAACGGCGCCATCGGCGTTCAAGCTCAACGCCTTCCTCTCCGATTTTCCTTCCCGACCTCCTCACAACGCGGTGAGCATCTTCATTTCGTGATTCATTTGTTTTATGCTTAATTTTCAGCAGGATTTTTGTAATTTATTGTTTTTTTTTCCTTTCTAAATTGATGAGCGATTTGTGATGTTTGTCAGGGAACCAACAGCGATCAAGGTTTACCGCCGAATGGACACGCATTGTTCTCGACAGAGGCAGCTCCGGGGCCAAAGCAAGAGAAGAAGACGTCGTTGACGAAAACTGGAGATTCCGGAGGGAATGCTGACCAGGCTAAAATCATCGCAACTCTAGCTAAATACTTGTGGATGAAGGATAACTCTGAATTTCGGATTCGCGTTGTTGTTGCCTTAGGTCTTCTGATTGGCGCTAAAGTAAAATTTGCGATTACCTGTTATTTGCACGTGATGTTGATGGATTAAGGTGATTTGATTTTGTGGTTGGTTTGGGGTGTGTAGGTGATTAATGTTCAGGTGCCGTTCTTATTCAAGCTAGCTGTTGATTGGTTATCAACAGCGACGGGGAATGCTGGTGGTCTTGCTGAGTTCACTGCTGCCAATTCTACTGCTCTAGCTCTTTTTGCTACCCCCGGGGCAGTTTTAATTGGTTATGGTGTAGCGCGGATGGGGGCAGCTGCTTTCAATGGTAATGTTGCGAGCTTACATAGGTTTTAATTGTTCTGTTTACTGGAAGTTTGAAGATCTTACAAAAAATAAAAAATAATATTAATACTAATAAATTACGCCTGTAATTTGTAAATAATAATTTTGCCATCAGGTTTCTCTGCTTAGCTTGTAGTATAAAGAAGTTTCTGAATATTCTCTTTTATATTGTAATATAGAACTTACTGCAATTTTTCCCTATAGAACTGAGAACTGCTATATTCTCCAAGGTGGCATTGAGAACGATTCGACAGGTTTCCAGGCAGGTAAGGGATTACATTTCTTTACTTTCCTATCCCCATATTGCTCAATTGTTCTGTTTTTTAAGAGAATATATTTAATTAGCTTATATTCCTATGTCCTAAGGATGTGCTATTTTTTTCACTCTTTCCTACTGTACCCTAATTTTTCTGGAAGATAGAACAATTTGATTTCGGTGAACGAAATGCAGAAATATTTCAAGCTTATAAAATAAAGCATTCTCTAGGAACTAGGAAGGAGGGAATTGTTGGCATGAGTGAAGATCGTGATTAGTTTTTTGCTTTTCTCAAGCTTATAAAATAAATCAATTTTGAATAAATGATTTTGCTATAAGAAGATCATTATCGTATGTGGAAATTAGATACTTACTACTTACTAGGGATTGCAGCTTGAAAAAGTTTAGAAGAAAAATACTCACAAGCTGCTTAAAAGACGAAACACATTAGGTTTCTGACCACCATATGTAGATAACAACAAAAGTCAATCCTTCTTAAAGTTGCAAAAATTAATGTCTGTCCACACACCCTCCCATTGAGTCATTGTTCCATGTAGCCTCCTAGCCTCAGTCTCCCACCTAGGCTTTTTCATTACCTCCTTAACGTTGTACCAGTATCCTACTACACCAACATTCAATTCCAGCAAATCAAAAAGTAATTGGTTCCATTATTTCTGAGATCTGAAGGTGCTTGCTCAAAATCATGATAAAGTTGATATAGAAAACATGAAAGGGAAGGATTAAAACAAACAAAGATGAATCCTGAGATGGAGGAATTCGTGGGGATAGAAGTGCGAGCACCATTGCCTGTACTGTTACATCTGGTAGAACTAAGTTGATCTTTCTAATACGGTAATATCTGTTATCATATGCTAATGGTCTCGTTTCGTAAATGTGACTCCAGTGTGGATCTATGAGAAATAGGAAAATAAAACTGAAACATTGTTCAACAGATATTAATAGGTTGCTTCTAGCTTCTTTTTTAACTATTGAAAAATTTGTTGAAAAATGCTTAAGATGATGGTCCTACGCAAACTTAGATAGCATGATGAATAACTTAGATAGCCGACTAGCCGTCAGACAATTAATAAGTTCATTCATATTCTTTCAGATGATGATACATTGTTGACTTGTCTTCGTGCAGGTCTTTTCACATTTGCACGATCTTGACTTACGATATCATCTGAGGTATGTCATGCTCCAAAATCTCTTAGTGAAGAATAGTTCCTAGGTCCCCCAAGCTGAGTGTACCTTAACTTCTGTGCACATGTTTTAACGTCGCTCTGAGTTCCAGATGAGCTCAATGATTCATAACTAACCATTTAACCTTGGCACATGTCTGTTATCTTTGCAGTCGAGAAACAGGTGCTCTTAATCGTATCATCGATCGTGGTAGCCGGGCTATAAATTTTATTCTTTCATCAATGGTTTTCAATGTCGTACCAACTTTGTTGGAGGTGCACTCCCTTGTTAAGTTTTTTTTTAGTAAAAAGAGTCTGCAAGCCTAGTTAAGAGTGTGTAGCAACAATTTTAATAGTCTCGGTATATGGTCTTTCAGATATCGATGGTCTCTGGTATCCTTGCCTATAAATTTGGAGCAACATTTGCATGGATTACAACATTATCTATGGCGGCTTACATAGCTTTCACATTAACCGTGACGCAGGTATTGTTGCTCTCTTTTAATACGAGATCTTCATCTCAATTGCTTCAACAATCAACATCCTGTTGGTGTCTTCAGTACATTTTCGTTGTATCAAAGAACTACCTGATTGTACTATCTTAATTTTGTCCTATTGCTCTTTTCTTCCTTTTCCTGGTTCTTCTTATTGCATACTTCCAGTACTCAAACGAGTCATGCTTTGTGAAAGGAAAAATTCTACTCTCTGGGTGTTTGATAATGTCTATTATTTCTAGTTCCTTCAGTTTACATGATATTTAATAACAACCACTATTGGATTTTTAATTGCAGTGGAGGACTAAGTTTAGGAAGGCAATGAATAAAGCAGACAATGATGCCAATACACGTGCAATAGATTCTTTAATAAATTATGAGGTGAGTTCTCCACTTGTTTGAGAATTGAGCTACATTTGGGCACAATATATCGATGTTGATAGTTTCATTTTACATTTCAGACTGTCAAGTACTTTAACAATGAGGCCTTTGAAGCTGAAAAATACGATGAGTTTCTTGAGAGTAAGTAGTTTCATCTTTATATTCTAATTTTAATTGTTCAAGCATTGTTCTGTTAAGTTGTTATTTCTGTTTTTTGAGTCCCTGTCAGATGAAAGAATTTCTAAACTCATACCTCTCATTTTCTTGTTAAGTTATTATTTTCATGCTTAATATGATGTCAGTTGACAATGACGATCCATCTTATAGGATATGAAGACGCTGCCTTAAAAACTCAAAGAAGTCTTGCTTCTTTGAATTTTGGGCAGAATTTGATATTCAGTATTGCTATCTCAACTTCTATGGTCTTATGTTCAAGTGGGATCATGCAAGGAAATATGACTGTTGGGGACTTGGTAACAATCCTACCTTCATAATATCTTGCTGTTATGCTGCTTTGGCTTTTATTGACTAAGACTTGACTGAATTCTTTTCCTCATAGGTCATGATAAATGGGCTCCTTTTTCAACTGTCTCTTCCACTAAACTTTCTTGGAAGTGTATACCGAGAAACGATTCAAAGTTTGGTAGATATGAAGTCCATGTTCCAGTTACTTGAGGTATCAACTCATTTTCTGGATAATGTTTCCCTTCCATCTTGATCGTCTTTTAATGTTTGTGGTCTTTTTTATTGGTTCAGAGTTCACCTACCAGTGGTCTTTTCTATGCTGTACTATGATTAGTAGCAATATGTATACATAGGAGGTGGATCAAATGAAGAATTTGCTCCCTGTGGGAATTTAGGAACCAATCTGGATCATAGAATTTTGTATGATTATGAGAGGGTTTCTAATCATGTAAAGCTGTTATATTGGAAAAATATTCTCAAAATAAACCCTAAGGTTATCCTTTTCGAAATTCTTCACCCTTAAACTGATGTAACTTGTTTTCACTTCCCAAGGACTAAGCAATTTTATGATGCCTAGGCATAAGGCCTTTGCATCCTTCCTCCTAATTCCTAACACAACTAAGTTTTCGGATGAATTGTTAATCTAAATAGCTTCTATGATAACAAAAATCTAAATAGCTTCTATTAATTAGGGGAAATTTATATAATACAAGTCTATTGGTCAACCTCTTGATGTTAATTTATTTCCTCAAGTCAACAGAAGCAGCCTAGAAAAGTGCCTTTTTTTCCTTTTTTTTTTCTTTCTTTCTGAAACGTATACCGAATCAGTCAGATTTTGTTTGTTGGGATCTGTCAACGTGAAACAAATTAAGGTGGTCTTTTGGAGGATCTAGCAGGCCATTATTTTGAAACATAACTCGAGAAATTTGGTACTTTTATTCAATGTTTTCATCTATAATGGTTTATTATTGCTAAGATTGGTTTGCTAAACCTCCAGGAAAAATCGGAAATTGTGGATAAAGATGATGCAAAGCCTTTGCAATTGAATGGGGGGTGCATAGAATTCAAAAATGTTGACTTCAGGTACACCTCCCTCCATATTTTCTGGTTGTAATTTCAACTGTGGCTTGATAATCTAGTGTATAGCGGTACAAGGTCTTTCATATCATCTTTACAAAGCGGTTTTGTAACTGTGACCACACTTCTGTTGCTGCAGTTGTTAGTGCAGATGGTGGATTGCCAGTTCATTACATGCTTGTCAGAACATATCTATACGAAGGAATTTGCTAGAACTTAGATGTTGTCATTCTCTATCATATGTTCCTATCAACAAGAATTTTCAAATGTTAAATCCTCTCTAAGCTAGGCCATTCTATCACAATTTGATGCAAGTGCGGATGGAATCTATGATAACAATGTGAACCTGAAAGCTCAGCTCCTTTGTTTAAAAGTTTTCAGTAGCTAATGTATTTTACTGTCTTGAAAATGAGTGAATATGTTGTATGTTGGGGCTCATCCTGATTTCTTATGCAGCTACCTCCCAGAAAGAAAGATTCTGAATGGTATATCATTTGTTGTGCCAGCTGGGAAGAGTGTAGCTATTGTTGGAACCAGTGGAAGTGGTAACCAATCAATCCTTCCTTGATAAATAATAATATGATAGTATGTCTTTTGATCTGCTAATTAATATATTTGCTCTCATCTCTTTCTTATTAGATTTATTCTGTTTCTCAAACTAAATAAAGGTGTTTAAATATATTTATGCGTAATGTTTATTTTTTTAATAAGAAATGGTTGTCCACGTAGGCATGTTATTGAAATGCTAGTAAATAGTAAATTAGTAATGCATTGCTGGTTTTAACAAGGTAACCTTGGTTGGTTTTAACAAAACTATATTAAAGTGACATTGGTATTATTGTGAATCTGTGATTATTGGATTTATTTATCCTGGACCATAGCTAAGACTCTTAACATTTTAAAGTGATCATAGGTTTTGACACTTTGTGCAATTAGTGTCCTGTATACATTATGCGTTCAGACCAGATATAGATTTGGAATCAATTTATGTGGTTTTGATAATACCTTCTCCTGTTAGGTATGATTGATACCTTGGTATGTAGCACTTCATATTCATGTCCATTTCCACCTCTCTCATGAACTGTCATAAGTCTTTTACTATTAGAGTCCTGTGTTGTGATTTATGTGCACGTATTTGCAGGAAAGTCAACTATTCTAAGATTGCTTTTCAGATATTTTGACACCCATGCTGGACATGTAAGACTGTAAATCAGTTTCTTTTACACAATTAATTAATTGGTTGAAACGTTTTAATCTATAAACCTTCTGATATGGCGTCATTTCTCATTACAAATTTCCAGGAATAGATGTTATTTCTTCAAAAATATTAGACTCTTAGTATTTCCTTGGTTTTTTATTATTTTTTCTCAAGTTCGATTCTGTACCTTTGTACTTGACAGATAAAGATAGATGGGCAAGATATCAGGGATGTAACACTTCAGAGCCTTAGGAAATCCATTGGTGTTGTTCCTCAAGACACTGTAAGTTTACAGTACCGTGTAATCGTTTGCTTCATGAATGAATTATTGGCTATGTTGAAGTTCTGAACCAACTTTTATTATTTTTGTTGCTAAATTGCTTGCAGGTGCTATTCAATGATACTATATTCCACAACATTCACTATGGTCGCCTTGCATCTACGGAGGAGGAGGTTTCCTGTTAATGTTAACATTATTCTTATGCTTATAATTGTGCCCTTCATAGGATTTCCTCTTATTTGCCTTCTAATATTAGGTATATGATGCTGCTCGCCGAGCAGCTATTCATGACACAATCATGAATTTCCCAGAGAAATATAATACTCTAGTAGGAGAAAGAGGCCTTAAGGTATATCTTGTATCTTCTTCCTCTCAAATCCATTTATTGTTGATAATTTTAAAGCTATATATCCCATCTCTTCTCATAATGAATCAATGGCTGGTAGCACATTGGGGTTCCTCATGCATAGTTTTTGTGGCATGACCGCATGAGAATCAATTCTATCCTCCTTACATATGATTCTTTCATCTTTTGGATACAACTTCTATAGTATGTTCCTTCAGATGCAGTATTATCTTGTAAACATTGAAGATTATTATTAAATTTTTCGAGGGATAATTGTACTACTCTGTGTTGTGCTTTCCATTTTCTTCCCCAGTTTGAAGTACTTAATACGTATGAGATGCTGCTTAACTTTATGTTGGTGTGATAAATGGCAACCCCCTTGGCCCTATGCTTTTATCATTTAAACATGAAAGATTGTTAATAAGTTTTTCAATGGGTGATTGTACTCTGTGCAGTATGTTTTCCTTTTCTTCCAACAGTTTGCATGTTTGTATATGTAATCTTTAGATGTATTAGATTTTGCTTAACTTTATGTTAAGTATTATCAATCACTGAAGCTTCCTCTCAAAGTGATACTTTTACATTTTGGCAGTTGAGTGGTGGTGAAAAGCAAAGAGTGGCACTTGCTCGTACATTCTTGAAAGCACCTCCTATATTGTAAGTGTCTATTCCTTCTGATTATCCACACTGTCATTTGGCTTTGTTAGCTCCGTTTTTGTTTTTCATGTATTAGTTCTTTGGGGAGTGATTAATAATTGAAAATGTATTCTCAACTAAATTTGGAGGAGAATGAACCATTACTGAGTTGGGAATGAGATCGGTCATTTTGTTTATGTAGTGGTTTCATTGTCTACAGTTTATATTTTTGGAATTCCTTGTTTGTTTATAGTTCTCTTTGTTTTCTTCTTTTTTCTAGGTTCTGTGATGAAGCTACAAGTGCACTTGATAGCACAACAGAGGCAGAGATTCTAAATGCGTTGAAATCCCTGGCGAACAACCGGACTTCAATTTTTATTGCTCATAGGCTAACAACAGCAATGCAGTGTGACGAGGTATTTATTCTATTGCTGTAAATAGTAATAGATTTGTGCGTATTATATGCCACAATTCATATGAAATCTTCGAAATAGGGGAAACATTGTGTCGAGGATATATGCATGTCTTGACAACATGTCACATTTTAAGTTTCTTTAGGCTGTGCATGAGATAATACTAGTGTTTCATTCATTTTGGAAATAATTGGAGTTTGACAGTTGAGATACGTTCATCGTCTGCTCTATTATGCTACTATTCCTAGTAGTGCTTGTGCTAATAAGTTTGGAATGGCAGATCATAGTGTTGGAGAACGGAAGAGTTGTAGAGCAGGGACCTCACGATGTTCTCTTAACTAAGTCGGGGAGATACTCACAGCTTTGGGCACAGCAAAATTCCACTGTGGATGCCATTGATGCAGCCATCAAATTGGAGGCATGAGTTCCATGCATTTTCTTTCTTTCGCTTGCATATAGGAGAAGATGAGTACATAATTGGGTTTTTTCAGGAAATACAAACATGTATGAGGGGCCATTGACAGTGTAATTTCTGCTGGTTTTAGATAAGTTCTTACCCTACTTTCGCTGGCGCTGCCCTTCTCGTTCAATTCTTCACGTTGCCTCTATATTTTTGCATATACCTAACTGGAATAGGAGAAATCTAGTCCCTTCTCTTTCGTGTTAAGTCGCTGTTTCTAAATTCAAACTTACACTTTTTTCACCTATATATCTCAATTTACACGTTGAACTATGCCGTATGGGTCAGTGGCGTATAGACACCACATTTATTGTGAGTGGTCAGTGCGTGCATGTGTGTTGTGAGAGAGACGGTAGTGGTGCAACGTTTCACCAATTGAGCTTTGTTTTGCTATCAATTGTTATATTGATTGTGCAACACATGGTGGTGGTAGGACTCCCATCATTTTTCACGAAAATGGTAAGTTGTTTAAAATGGTGGCTCCAATGATCACATGTTGCGTATCTATGGATTAATACGTGTACATGTATATACCGAATAACATTTGTGCAAAATAATGGTGGTATGTACGTATCTATGAAAAGAGTAATGAAATTAGAGGATACAAGTTGGAATAGTGAAATGGGACAAGCAATGAGCAGATGTAATCCAAAGTTGACCAATGGCAGTGCATTTCAAAAGCACAATTATGAGTATAGACGAAAACTTTATTGGCAATGGCATTGGCATCCTCCCTCCTCATATCTGCCATACACATATGCTTAATCAACTGGGAAGCCCAGTGAAGGTACGAATTGCCAGCTATCCTATCTTTATTTTTAATTATGCACCATTTCAAATCCTTATCGCAAATCTCATCCCTTGCTTCACATTTCAATTCAAATCACTTTTGTGGTTCAAATATGAGTATCACTTGCTTTGCACACGTCATCACTGTTGCTGCTACAGTAGATCCAATCACATTCACATGTAGATTTTCAGTTTGGCTGCGTATTATTTATTCTATAACAAAATTTGATTTATTATAAATGATACACTCTCAGTCCAAGAAAAATTTGGCGAATTTCATTTTTTTTAAGTATCCACGAAGAGTATTCGTGTTTGTTCCAATCTTAACTTTTTATTTATGACATAATCTCATCATATATTTTATAATTACATTCCACACACAACATTGCATTTACAAAAAGATACCATTATAGGCCTCACACTAAAATATAATAAAATATTTCTACTACACAATAAGGTAAGGTAATGGGATCACTCCAACCACTCAAACACTTTTTTTACCAACTTTTGTTAATACCCGTGCCACCACCATTGAAGTAAAATTTTCGTGAACGGCACTGGCGTTCCTAGTATAGGGATATGGGGGTACAATTGTATCCCCAAATTAAAATAAAAATTAGTTATATATAC
>JAYJMF010000030.1:3266732-3301374 GCA_036873715.1 Salvia sclarea
AAAAACTGTTTCGGATACAGTTTTAGTATCTTCAAGCTGTTGACTTCAGTATATCATACTTCAGTCTTCATTCTTCAGTCGAAGAGAGAATTATTCAACAGAAGACTTCAGTCTTCAATCTTCAGCTTCAGTCTTCAGCTTCGGTCTTCAGCTTGCTAAAACTATTCTAAAAGACCAAAACATGTAGGTCTTTAAAGACAAATTCTAAGGCATATCAGGAGGTTTTGGGATCATTAAAACATTATAACACTTTACATATATTTTCCCAACAAAATGGAGGGAGTATAATTTTAGATTGTACTGACATAAATAAATCACTGCTGATTAAGTATTGTGCGATTAGTTTTAATTAAGTACACTCAACTTTTATAGTACCGATACTTACTCCATTTATGAGGTCATCTATGGAGGTGCATTTATATTTGATTATGATACATATGTAATATGCTGCATTACCGTTTATTTTTCAATTAATTATGATATGTATATCATTAAAGAAATGTATCAAAATAGTCATTCTCATTTAGTAAAGATAAAAGTTTGACCATTAATTAAGATAAAAAAAAATGTTTTCCACTTCACAAATATCATTAAAGAAATGTATAAAATGTTTGCTGCATTACCGTTTATCCCAATGGATTTATCAGAACTGAATTACGGCATTATTCAAGTTTTTGTGGACATTAATTGTGGTATACCTTTCTTCTTCTAGATGAACATTATGGGCTTGTTAATTTGTTGAGCAAGTTTCTTGTATGTACGTACCAGATTTCACGAAAGTAGCAGTTTTTCTATATTCATAAGGATTACGGTTATACTTAAAAATTTACTCAAATCATTCATTTCGTGAATCCTAATTCACTGGACAGTTTCATACATTTTTGGGGTGATTTTTTGTGCATTTCTAATTGCAACATGAGGGTTCAAATGAGAGCTCATATTTATAGTTATAGCTCCTCTTGAGGGACTATATTTAATAATTCGTAATTTTTTGATCGAGAAAATCTATGGTGAATATATCATTTTATTGGATGAAATTATCATATAGGTTCGAATCTTATGAGAAGCAAACATTCCATTTTTAGTACTATAACTTTTATGGAAATACACTATTATCACATAAAGATGGTATTTTTTTTATAAAATTATTACAACCAAAGAAAGGAAAAAACTCATGTTTGACTAAGCTTATAAACTCTTTAAAATATATAGCTTATAAGTTGTTGCGAAGTATTTGACAAACTAAGCTCATTATAAATAACTTAATTATAAGTTGTGAAAATAAATAAGCTCCCCCAAAAATAAGTTGTCATTTTTATCGTTTATCCTTTTCATTTTATTTCTTTTCGATTTTCTTTCTCTAAATATTATTTGTTCTCTAAATTCACAATTACCAATCTAGCTTATAAACTAATTATTCAAACGCATTGACAATTTATAAGTTCTTAAAACATTGCACCTTATAATTAAGCTCTTTAAAATAAGCACGCTTAGCCAAACACCCCCCAATTATCACCAAACGAAAAATGTTTCTCTCATTCAAACCAACTCATATGTATGTTACACGTTTATCTAACTATACGTAATTCTTAATTAAACTTCCGAGTCAATTTTGGTCCAAAAAATAAGGTAATGAAAATTTAGGATTAGTTGCTTCTAAAATCTGAATATTCTTTGACCCCATAACAAGCTAAACTCTATTTTCAAAACGTTGTAGTTAATTCCCCCCTCAAATTCGGTGACCCGAAATATGATATGGCTTGTTTTTTGTTTCCAGGTTTCCATTAATTTTAAATTATTGCTAACTACTTATATATGAAAACTGTAATTTACGACTCAGTTTTCCTAAATTAATACCACAAGCTTGGTGAATCATGAGTTTTCAGTCTTCGTGATGTTTTTTAACCTAGCATAAACACTTTTTTTGTGATATAATTTGTGACCCTTTTAATTTATTTTGTGAAAAATATGAAGATACGACGAAGAGATAGATGGTGACGAGGAGGTGTTTCAGCATCATCGCCACTTGGAATATGACCCATATGCATTGACACGACTGGAAATGGCTACATCTTGGATTTTAGGATCCTTAAAAATAAGTCTAACAATGTAACAAAAAATTTCATATTATATGTATATATATGTGCGTGTGTGTTTGTAGGTGTGTGTTTTATCTTTTTCTTGAAATATGCATCATTCTTTGTCTTCATAAGTGCTTGCTTCATGTATTCCTCCGACAGCAAGGTTAATGGTCCTAATTTGACATGTGTAAGATTTTGTTTTTATAAATAATACCTCACTAAAATCGAAAGCAGTCACTTTATTTTTTATCAACTTAGTATATATATAAACTTTTGTTACAGTTCATCTCGTCCTTCAATCTTTTTTTATTCAATGATTGAGATTTTTCATCTTTTCCTTTTAAGTTTTATAACGGTATTTTAACGATAAGAAAGATATCAACGTTTTTTTTCACGATTAATATTAAACACAAATGAAAGTTGTAATTATCACATTAAGCCATTAAGTGTAATTATTGCATTAAGTCATTAAACTTTATTTTACAATCAATAAGATATTTTTCAAAGAAAAATAAAATTAATAAGATAAAAGACAGATGATTCCAATGGATCATAATTTAATTTGACCTTGTGTCAAAATTATGACAACGAAGTGCAACCAAATATTATACTGATATAGGTGGGACAGCATTTCACAGCACTTAATTAGCACAATCTCATCCACATACACAGCAAATTTTTGGAGCTGTTACATCATTATTCATTGTAGCATCCATCACTTTTCACAAATAATTTTGTTTGGCTATGAAACTTTTAAATTTGAGGGCGAAAACAATGATAATTAATTGTATCTTTCACACAATATTCTTGCAAGAATATACCTTGATTATAACTCCATTTTCGTCCTCAAATGCATGCGAAAACATTCACATTTTTTATATTAGGTTTATTTGAATAAAATAATTTTTATGTTCTAATCAACGATTAGTAATTATTTTCTTAATTTTCCATGTCATACCTAAATTTAAGAAGTTGGAGATAGTTTAAAGTAGTTGAACCCACATAGAAAACGATTTTAGCGAGGTTGGTGATTTATCGGTAATTAGAGGAGTAGTTAACATTAGGTTAACTTTTCGCTAATTAATTGAATCAATAGACTTACTTCAATGCGTATTAATTGCAAACCCTAAAACATAAACTTGAATTTGGGTTAAATTGATTGGAATTAGCCTGATAAAAAAAAATTGATTGGAATTAATTATAGTTATATATATATTGGGAAGTGCACGGATAAAATATTTACATTTATTAAAAACATGTCTTTCTTTATCGAGTTTTGAATAGGTATTTTGTGCGATCATCTCGCTATGATACAAGTCAAGATCTGGAAGATTGTGGGATAGAGGATCTCATTTGTATTTTCAATATCCCTTCACCTAAACGACGTCATATGTCAGTGATGGTTTTGTCGAAAGTCAACGGATCAAAGTCAATTAAATTGAAAATCAAATAATATACATATAAATTTTTAAACTAATATATAAAATAAGAAATTCAGTAATTTACGGACTGCTCGGCCTTTCATATTTGCATCAGTTTTGGTACAATGAAATTCTTATTGTATTTGGTCGTTATTGAGTCAATCCAAATAAACAATTGATAATCATAAGAGTGAATTTTAACCGGTGGCTTAGGAGAATCCGCGTCGACTCGCTACGTTAAGATATATAGGGCCACATGTTTCCTTAGTTAGTGCCTCTATAGTTCCATTCACTTTCTAAATTCCCATCTTCTTTTTATGAATTAAGCAGTCCAAATACAAATGTATATTTTTTGATCTAAAATATTTAATTTTATTTTAAAATACTTGGTGACTTTTTATATATTTATAACTCAAACTTTGTTTTTATTGATACAATGATACGTCCGCTTGCTATATTGAAATACGAATGTACAAAATACTTGTAACATCCTAATATCTTATTCACTTAAAAAGAGTCTATATAATTATATTGCATAATACAAAATATAATTGTACCATATACTCTTTTATGAATAGAATATATTATCATAATTTCACAATCCTAACTATTTATATATGTTATTGATAATTTAATAACTCTAATCAAGCATATTTTGATTAATTGTGTGATAATAATCTCACAAATTTCAATTATTACAAATTAAATGATACACAACTTTCACTAACATACCAGATTTCATAATTTAACTTTTAAATTTAATATATAAAGTTAAATTATTTGTAATAATTATAGGCCAAAATATTTTATTTCATAACAAATCAAAGTCATAATATATAAATAATGGTAACAAATCAAATATATTGTAAAAGAAAAATGGGTCCAAATCAAGCAAATAATAGCCCAATTAGTGAAATGGTGAATAGCCTACATTTAGTATTATAAACTTGGGCCAATATTAAATCAAATAAAACTAAAAGCCCAAACATAAAATCCAACAATAAAATTCCTACTACATATTAACCATTGTCGTGCCTCTTCCTTCTTCTTGATGGGCTATTTTGAAAATTTCCATCAGAAAAGTAGATATATCTTTGATCTCTATCACAGATTTCCAAGGATTTATATGAGTCCTGCTTGGACCAGGGATACGTGTGCATTATGGTTGTGCCACCGGGATTAAGGACTTGAGTCATGACCACAATGCATTTCTACTCGGAGACACATTTACGTTAGGCCGACCCAATTAATATATAGATAATGGGACCGACAACAATTTTGTATTTGAGCTCGCTCTGAGTTCGCCTTCGGCTCCCCGTCGCTCGACTAATGGCTTAGAATAAGAGCGACAAACAATTGGTCTAACCATTAGGCCGACCTAACGCAAATATTTGTGTTCTACTCAACTAATTAAGTAGGCTTCACATCTGAGGGAGGAGCTTTATACTTTCAACTTCTACACTCTATTCTGCAAGTTTAACTTGAAAACATCTTCACTTTCTATCATCTCCTTTGATGTCATCAAAATGGCGAAAATCTACATTTTGCAATTGCATTAACTTTTGAGGTGAATGTAATAAATTTATATGTTTAATGCAATGTTATTAGTTCCCACGAAAGATGAAGTTCTGTTCAATAAAGTAGTTGTCAGTTTTCATAGAAGATGAGTTCTCGTTATATAGATATAGGTTTAAAGTAATTTACTAATTTGTACAATTAGTTTGTATATGAATTTATATCAAATCTTTTTTTAATCTCACGTTGATAATGTTCCCGTACTAATCACAAGATTAAATTTGAACAATTATAAATTTTACAAGCAACAAAAACTATAGGTAATACTACTTACATCTTAGCTAAGTATAACATGTATATATACTTATATATTATGTCTTCAAAAATATATATCTACAATTAATTCACATTTTCTCCTCTATATATAATGTATATATATCTACCTCTACCTCGTTTGGAAATTGAGAGTCTTGATGCAATAAGCATACATGAAAGCAAAGAAAACTGCAAAACCAACTAAAACTGCAGCAACCGGTCCTTTGAAGTTAGGATCATATCCAAAATGATCTTGAATATAAGTATTGATCATAGGTGATGTTGATCCACCGTTTCCTGCAACGGTTATAGTTGTCGTCACGTCTCCGTACTGTCCGATGATTAGGCCGTATACGGTCCATGCCACGGGGCAAATCCAGTAGTACCACACCCACCATTTCGGGATTTTCTGTTGACATAAAATAAAATCATGAATTAGGGCAAATGTTTGTGTTTTTTATGATCATGAGGTTGTGTTTAGCATACCGGACGTGGGACGAAGAAGCCGGAGAATAGGTTGAAGAGGGCGTAGAATGCGGCCGCGAAGATGGCCGCGACTTGGTGGTTGGGCGTGATGGAGACGGTCATCATGCCGTAGTAGGTGAAGTAGAGGAAGGAGAAGAGGGTGACGAAGTAGAACCAGAAGAATTTGGCCACGGTCCATTCGAAGCTCACCATCGCGTACACGATTAAGGTGTAGTAGGTTGTCTGGATGACAACATATGGTATTTCTACAATAACCTGCGTCCCAAATAAGTATAAAGTTCAAATATGTTGTGAAAATTACAATGTTATTTGAAAGCCATTGAATTTTTCAAAAAATAAATAAATAATTTAAAAAGATGATATTCCTTACCTGGGACAAAGCATAAGGTAAAGCAGAGTACATTCCGGCAGCTCGCTCTCTGTAAAAAACAGTTCTTTCAATGGCGACGACAGGCTGAACAGTCGAGCAATTGTTGATTCCCACAAACAACACAGAAGCATACATAGCTCCGATGATCGTCAACAAATCCGTGTCACTATCTCTGCAGGGGTGTTGAAAGAAGAAGAAAACAATAAGCAAAATGAATCCAACTATGTGTGTGAATGTGATTCTTGATTGAAGTAGAAAAGAAACACGAACTTTTTGGTGCCGACTTTCCAGAAAACCGTGCCAACGAGGAGCGCGCAGGCGAGGGTGAAGAAGTATCGCACGAGGTTGTAATCGGGGCTTCTCCAATAAGTCCACCATTGTTTCCATATGCACGACTTGAACTGGCCCCAGCTCGACTGCGAGAACTGCGTCTCGAAGTACAAGTCCTTCGCCCCCGGAGACGGGCTGCTTAGCTCGTTCACCAGCGTCTTGTTTCGTCTGCAAAGAGATGGATTTGTTTAGAATTATGGGATGAGGAAGAAGAGATGTTGTTTCTAGTTTAATGTAATTAAGGGTAATACTTACTGGTATAGGTCTGTTGTTTTGTAGTATTCTGCGAAATCCATTCCTAGTCGGGACTCTGTCGCGATGGAGCTCGCCTCGAGCATCCATGTTGCCGGATTGTACTTCTCTTTGATTCTCGGAACTCCGGGAACGGCCTGCGTTTTGATTAAGTTTCGTTACTCTAGTTGAATGGTACGTGCAAGTCCAAACATAATAAATATAGTTTGAGATATGTCTTACCTCAAAATACTCGATAATTTTGTGCGAGTGTCGGCCTAGTGGTCCTGCATAGATCACTTGCCCTCCTCTCTTCATGAGTAGCAACTAATTCCAAGAAAAAAAGAAGAAATTATAAGATAAAGTTAGTTGAATTCATGAGAAGAAATAAGCAAAAAAAAGAAAAAAAAAAAACTAAAATTGTGTGTTAATTAATTTAACTACCTCATCAAAAGATTCAAAGATATCAATGCTTGGTTGATGGATGGTGCAAACCACAGTTCTCCCAGTGTCAACGGTGTTTCTCACAGTTCTCATAACAATGGCCGCAGCTCTTGCATCGAGGCCAGAAGTTGGCTCATCCATGAATATAATGGAAGGATTCGCCACGAGCTCCACCGCGATTGTGAGCCTTTTCCTCTGCTCAGTCGAGAGCCCCGAGACCCCGGGGATCCCCACGATGGCATCCTTAAGATTCTCCAGCTCAACTAGGTCCATCACTTCCTCCACAAAGGCCTAAAACATAATATTGAATCAATTAAAACCATATGTTTGCCTTAAATATACAACAAGTAGAAAATCCATGTGTTGAGGGCTTACCATTTTTTGCTCCTTGGGAACCTCTTTAGGGAGGCGGAGGAAGGCAGAGTAGATGAGTGATTCATGGATGGTTACTTGAGGCGAATGGATGTCGGTTTGCTCACAATATCCAGAGATTCTTGCAAATGTTTCTTGATTCTTTGGGAATCCAGAGATCATGATATCACCTTCGATGTAACCACCCGTTTTCCGCCCTGCTAGAACGTCCATCAATGTCGTTTTGCCTGCTCCACTCACTCCCATTAGGGCCGTCAGCACTCCTGGTCTGAACGCCCCGGTTACATCGCGGAGCAGCTGCAGTCTGTCCTCGGTCACTCCTTGTTCCCTCATTTCCTGCAGGATTATGGCAAATTTTTAGTTGTTTTTTGAAAAAATGTATTGTGACCAATATTTATTGCTCGAATTTTGGGTCCTTACAGGTGGCATGTCGACATAGTAGTTCACATTGTCGAAGGACATGGCTAGAGGGGTGAATGGAAGCACCATTCCCCTTTTTGGCGCAACGCCTCTCGCCCCACCTAGGCTCGAGTCCTCATTCCTGTTTGTAGACGGGCGGCTGCTCATGCGTTGCATCGACACTTCCACTGAAAAAAAGAGAGGTGAGAAAATTCTACATGAGCAAATTGTGCTACTTTTAGTAGTTACAAATAAAATGGTTTGTGCAATGCACTTAAAAGTTTGTTATATGATCTTACAAATTAGATTAAGTAATATATATAAATATATAAGTGAATGGTTATACTAGTGCAAAAGGTAAAAATTTAATATAGCTATTAAATTAATAAACCAGCTATATAAGTATGATGTTAATAGATTTGAACAAGTTTGATGGTCTTACATGTGTTGTTTCCATCTCTAGACGACAAGGCTCGAGGGAAAGAGTCGTTTTTGGACTTGGTTGGCCTAAGCCTTGGTGCATCCTCTCCAATTAATTCTGCTTCCATCTCCTTTGCTTGCTCCTTTGATATTATGGCTTGTGGCTTTCCAAGAGCTGTTGCATCCAAACACAAACCAACAGAATCAGTCACCACATAGAGAGTTAAAAAGAAAAAAAAGAAAAAAAAGGGCTCTTCCACAACTTACGGTTGAGATACATGAGTGATAATGTGAAGAGAATGTTGAAGAGCAATGTGAATCCCACGAGAGCTCCAACTCCGATCCAATACCAGTTTTTGTCAGGGAAGATGTTGAAGTTGTTCAACACTGCTATGCCTAATGGCGTGATCCTGTCTGAAGCCTGCATTGCACGAGCGCGTTAGCTAAGTTCGTTTGCTGCTAAAAAAATAAAGAAAAACGTGTGTTGTGCAGCCTACCGGTTGGTTCATCCATCGGGGAGCAAACATCTCGTTCACAGCAATGGCGTTGTATCCGTAGGTGAGGGGCGAGACCCAATATCCCCATCCCCACCAGTCCGGGATCTTGTCTGGGAAAATCAAGAATTTATGATTTTAGTTATATTTATTATTTGATGGAGAGTTAGAGTCAGAGGTGTTGTTTCCAACCTTTGGGGAGGATGAAGCCGCCTAGAAGAAACACGAGGAGGAGCGTGAGGGCGCCTCCCGTGTTGGCAATGATCATGGTTCTGCATAGCCCTGCAGTGAGTCTAAATATCCCAGCAGCCATCTGTTGGATTACGAAGATAAGCAGGAACTGCTTGAAAAATCTGGAAAGGAAAGGGAAATGTTCATTTCTTTAACTAGCCTGCATGGTAGGCATTTGTATAATCATATCTTTTGAGTGTTAGTGAACTCACATGCTCGCTTGTGGGGCGAATCCAATCGTGTAATACGTTGTGACCATCCAAACGACGGCCTCGAAGAAGGAAATGGGAATTCTGAGGAGGAATGTGGGCAGAGTGAAAGCCCAGGGAGGGTGGAAGAGAAGGTCCCTCTGCTTGTAGAAGACAGGGAGCCTCTGTATGGTGAGAGAGAGCTCTGCAAAGCCGTTGAATGTGTTGGAAATAATGCTGAACAATAGGGCGCCAATGAAAACAGAGGCGTCGTCCTCGTTCCTAGTGCGCATGTGGGTTCTGAGGAAGAGGGTGGAGGTGATGATGGCGACGATGAAGATCTGCACAGTCTTGAATACGTAGACGAAGGAGTTGCGCTTGATGAGAAGCCACTCCTTGTCGAAGTTGGCCTTGAGTAGCTCGAGTATGGGGACCGAGTATTTCTTGAATACTAGGGATGCACTGTGGCTCCTGGACCTGTCGTATGGGACGGAGAGCTCGTTCTCGAGGCGTAGGCCCACGTGGAAGCGCTTGAACCGCGTGGCAAACTCGCTGATGGGGATATATCTGTAGGGTCTGTGCCTGTCTGCCCAATACTGCTCTTGGTCCTTTCTTGATGTGACCTGTAGAAAAAGATAGTTATGTCAGTCTGGTCTAGCCACTTTACCTGAATTCGTCTGGGCTGTCTAGGCCCAGACGAATTTTATTTTTAAAAAAAAATGGGAAATGAGACAAATGTAGTTAGTTACCTCTTGCAAGAAATCAGCAGTTCCTTTTCTCTCAGGGCATTTGAAGCCACAACCCTCAAAGAACTCAACAACATGCTCTCTTGGGCCTTGGTAGACGATCTGGCCCTCGGAGAGGAGGATGATGTCGTCGAAGAGGTCGAACGTCTCCGGCGCCGGCTGGAGGAGGGACATGAAGATGGTGGCCTCAGTTAGATGCACAATTTGCTGCAAACATTTGACAATTTGGAATGTTGTGGAGCTGTCGAGGCCTGTGGATATCTCATCCATGAAGAGTGTCTTTGTTGGGCCAACAATCATCTCTCCTGCATTCACAAAAGCCTTCAAATTAGGCCCAATATTTGGCCCATTACATGAAATAAAGAATCTTGTGTGGTGTTAGGTCAATTTACTTTTTGTTTTAGTTTCGCTGTTGCGACATTTTCAGTTTGGGCTAGGAAATATGATGAATTGTGTTAATCTGTCACTTTCTAATTGCAGATAGGATTTGGTGATCCTCCCACTAGTGGATTTTGTCAACAAATGCATTTATCTTCAACCTTTTCGATATTTTAATGATATTTCCTTTTTTGTTTTTTTTAACACAAAAATACATCTTTAATTGGTAGACAATCATATCATAAGTTACTCTTCTTAATTTTGGTTTTGTTATTTTATGACTGAAATCTCTTTCAGCTATTTCTTTAGACCTTGGGAAAGACTCACTTATACACAACAAGTGTACATATTACTCTTTCTCCACTAACTTCTTTTTTCTTTTCTTTTTTACCTTAAATGTCATTTCCAAAAAAAAAAAAATATTAGTATTAGAAAATGTCATGGTGACGTAGCAGTTGTCGGTTTCTCCTTGTGGCAGATTTATATATATATATATAAATTGCATTATATTTATACCTGTTGTGACACGCTTCTTTTGGCCTCCAGATATTCCTCTTATCATCTCATCTCCAACAATTGTGTCTCTGCACACATCTAGTCCTAAAATCTGCGTTTATGTGAATTTAGTTTAAAAATATCAGGGACTAATTAACATTGCTTTTATGTTCCAACAAATAAAATATGATTTAAATATAAATGGAGAATAAATCACTCCACTATCAACTTTTTTAAGAATTTCAAATCCCTACCCTTAGCGTGTAGTCTGTAATAAGGCTGCTCTCTACTCCCTCCATAGCAATTGCCTGTTTAAAAAATAGAAAACAATTTAATAATTCACAACAAGATTAGTTAAACAAACATTTAGACACAACTGCTTAGTTAAGCTAATTTTTTAATTACCTTCATAAACAGGTCAACTTCTGCGTCAGGAAAAATACCTGCTTCCCTTTCCCTTCTTGCAAGCTCAGTCAAAAGTTCTGTTTAATCATTTTAAAATTACTTTTAAATAAATATATGTAAGTTCGCCACATCACAATCCAAACCACCCAAAATTAACGTAAATATTAAATTACGACTATCAATTATAGGTAAAAAAAAATACCATATCGCGATCCAACCCCTTGGCATCTCGCCGAGAAATCAAGGGTTTCTTTAACAGTCATTTCTCCGACATGAACATCATTTTGACTAATGTAAGCTGAAGTTTTCTGAGGTACAAATTCATCTAGCATATGTCCATTGTATGTGATTTCTCCCTTTGTCTGTTTTCGTATAAAGTCAATAAGAATGAAATTAATCAACCAAGCTATGTTCGATAATAATTACTATATCATTATTATGCACTGAAATAATAAAAATTAATGCGTTGAATTTTTTGGATAATGTGAATGACATGTCATATAAAAGTCAAACCTTCAAAGTTGGGTCCAATTTTCCCGCCAGCGCCAACAAAAGTGTTGTTTTTCCTGAAGAGGGTGGCCCTAGTAAAAGGGTCATCCTGTCACAATTTTATGACCAATCAAAATCAATCATTAAAACTTGCGAATTTTAATTTGCCACTACTTGGACGGTTGGACCTCGTACAAATATTATGAAATACGAAGTATTGTAATATTAAATGATAATACGATCAATGTTTCTTCTCTTTAATTTTTTTTTTTTTTTTACCTAGAAGGTTTTATGATGCCCGAGACGTCTTTGAGTATAGTGAGCTTTGTTTTCTGAGCTAGCCTAATCCCTAAGCAACTCAACGCCGTCTCGCCGATGTTACGGGCGGCGTTGATTAGCGACGGAAGTGCTCGATCACCGACGAAACAGTCCGCCTCCACGGTCAAATGTTCAAATCTCACCTCGACGGTAGGTAAGGAAATTCCGACCCTGTGCAATTAATCACAGATTAATTAGCAAAAAAATTAATTACATTTATACAAATGTTAACCATTGAATTAATGTGGTGTGATAAGTTTTTGTAGTATATGCATGCTATTGCTGCAACTTGCGTTTCAAATTTTATTTAATTTTAAGTCCTTATAGAAACATGAAGGGGACGCGAGGAAGCTTCCAAACCGTGTCGTCAATTCTTTATGTGTCATTTTACTATTTTGTTAACTATATATTCAGATTAAATTTATGATATTACAAAAGTAAAATTATATATACAAGGCATATCCCTTGATTATTACGTTAGATTAAAACATAAATTTCCACTGAAACATACACGAACCAAACATATTACATCACATATAGATTTTCAACTTGTAAAAAAAAGATTAAAAAATTTGGTCAGCCTTCATTTTCAGTTTGCAAGATCCACCAACAATCATCTCAGCTACAAGAAATCTGACTATTCATAAAAAAACGACGCTTAACAACTCATAGATGAATAAATAAAAACAAAATAATTACCATTTTGAAGATTTCATCACTAAAGTAACTAATCACAAAAACAATATAACAAGTCAAACTCATGCATACATATATCTCCATTTGATAAAATCCAAATTAAGCTATAGACCAAGTCAATAAAATTTGATAATTAACTTACATGAATTAATTAAACAAATCATCAATCATATCAAAAGAATATTCGGCTCGACTCGACTCGACTCAACTCGTGTGCATGAAAGATAGATAAAACTTACTTCTGAATGCGATCTCTGAACTTGGTCAAGAATTTCTCATTATCTTCCTCGGCAACTTTGAAGAATCTGTCTATGAATTCTTGCTTCTCATTCATGTCCATTTTCCTCACATCAACCTCTTTATGAACAACCTTAACTTTGCCTGTTTGATTAGTTTCCATGAAAGATTTCAAGACCGTTTTCCTGAGCCTGTCGTAGGTGGGGAGCTTCTCGAGCGCCGCCCATCGCAGCGCCTCCTCATCCTCGTCGGCCCTCACGCTCCGCCTCGACGCCGTGGAGGCGGAGAACACCTCCTCCACGGCCCAGTTGCTCCGGCTGCCGCTGCGGCTCGGTTGCCGCCGCGAACGCCTCATTCTATCCTCCATTTCTTGCTTAATGTTTCAAGAAATCAATGGATTTCAAGGAGAATTTTTTGGTGAAAAGAGATGGGAATGGGGAGAATATTGATTTGATGGAATGTGGGTTTGGTGGGGGGATGAGTTGGAAGGGTTAAAAAAGAGGGGAGTGTTTTTGGTTTGTTAATTTTTTTTTTTTTTTGGTTTGATTGTTTCCCAAAACCAGCTTTTGAAATGTCACTCTCTTTGTGAAAAAGTCTTGGAGAGTTTTGTGAGAAGTGATGAAGAGGAACTGGTTTGGTGTTTTGGCCAAGTCTAAGGTGAGTTTTGTGGCCTTTTATAATGGGGGTGTGGTGGGTGGGTGGGTGGGCCTCTCACCTCCTATTTTTTATTTCATATATGTTTTCATGTTGTGTTTTTATTTAAGGGTCTTGCGTAAGATTGTTTGTGTGACATGTCAAAATTCATTGATTATACGATTTAATATTCAAATCCGAACACTAGTAAAATTATAGTTATGTTATTAGATATGAATTTGAATTAATCTAAATACTAGTCATATCTGAGTGATCTTGGTCCGTCAAACAATCTGGCAATTTGTTTGTTTAATGATTTACTTGCTCGAAACTTTTTTAAATCAAATTTACTTGGCGAATGTTATATATGAATTTTAATTTTCCAGGAAATTATTCCTTTCGTCTTTGATAATTAAGTAGCTAGTCCTGATTGTGAAATATCACATATCGTGAAAGTGAGTTCCTTTGCTCTTTTTCTTGTAATGTGCATTGAAAACGAACAATTAAAAAGTTTTTATTGGATACAAGAATAAAATGAGAAGTTTAACGTCATTTTTATAAGTTTCTGAAATATAAACATTATTAGGGATATGTATATATATATTCTCCAAATGAGATACTTATTCGGATATTGAGGGAATAAGTAATCATAACAAATTAATATATACGGAATACTATTTTCTAGCTTGTGAACCAGTTCACCATCCTTTACAAGTTTTTAGTTCATTATTTTGTCATGGTAAGTGGTAACATATTCATAACCCAACGCATACTCTTAAAAATAACGTTACTTATAATTATATATTGAAAAAATAAATTATAAGTTTTTTTTTTTCTTCGCAAAATTTGGCGGCCGGGCTATATAGTAGGGCCAGTTGAGTTTCGGATCTCAATAAATTTGCATGGATTATATTGATGAATTCAATCATTCACCAACTCGTTAAGCGTCGTTGAACTTTCTTCTTATTCGTCTTAGTTTATTTATTTTCTTTGGACTTTTGTTATTTTCTTTGTTTATTTATTTTCTTTGTTATATTATTACTTGTGGTACTGGAATGGCTGAAGGTAATTACTGCCTTATCGGTCTAGTGTTAATAGTTGAGGAGAGAAGAGGACAATAAAGTCAATTAGAAATCAGTCATTTATTATTGTTAAAGTATTTAAGTTTTGAAATAACCAAAATGATAAGGTCTGAAAATGTGAAATTAACCAAATTAAGAAATGATAATCTTACCCTAATTAATTAAATAATTATCTACATGCTACGTATACTCTTTCATCTAAATATTGCTCCCGTCAAAATCAAGGAATTCATGTAATTATAATGCGAAATCAGAAATGGCGTACAGGAAAATAATTAATTGAAATATCTAGTTGCAGAAGTATCAAATATTCTTTATGAGTTGTCTGATTGACTCTGGTCAATATATTCCGCTTACTAAAACTGGGCAGATGCATGTGCTGAGATGTAACGTCCCAAATTTCATATCGTTATGATGTATTATTATTAATTTATTATTATCAATGTACGTACAATTATGAATTTAATGCTTATTGTATGAACAAATAATGTAAATTGATGAGTTAAATTGTAATATATGTATGCATCGAGAGAGCTACCATGGGGCATGGCCGCGCGCATGGGGCCCTTGGCCTTTGGCCTCCCAGAACTTAAAAATAAATAAATTAGAATTGTAATATTTAATTATAATTTACTCGTGTCGATACTTTTTTAGCTATTAATGATTGTTTGTTTAGTTATTTGTTAAATTATTTTAATTTTCCGAATATATTTATGGATATTAAATCATATAAGAGAGAAATTTAGTTCTGAACAATTAATTCTAAATGCTAGTATTAGCATATCTTCATACTTAATTGTAGAGTATTCATAGTGTAATTGCGAGCTTGAACTAGACATTGCCCACTATAAATCTTGCTTCATTGTTTTATATAAAAATATAGGTTTCATAAATTATAAGGTGATCTTGCTGTAATTTTTTTTCAACTTTGTCATGTAAATTCAATGATATTATGACACCATTAAATTGTTGACTTGTTGTTAGTTTCTATTTTTTTCCTAAAATTATTCTCAATAAAATTATAGTTAGTCCCCCCACCCCTAAAAAAACAAATAAAAAAGTCCTAGCTCAGTCACTATCTATAGGTTACTACTAGCTTTTTGGTCCCAATATGGCTTATAGTTGGTTTAGAACTATCCGGGTGGCGACGGTGCTACAGCCTACAGCTAAATTTCCAAATATTTAGCTTTATAGTGTTTCTAAATAGTAACAACATATTTCAATAAATTAATCTTAATTATTCATCAATTAAAATTTATAAATTAAATTTGTTTTTAATTTGACTATTTGAGTGATGAAAGGTTTTAATTGATTCTTCTCCTATCTATATTGTTTCATAAAAGATGGAGTATAAATTATAAAGGTATATAAAAAATAATCTAGCAGCTGAAAGCCTGAAAGTGACTTCCACAGTAAACATATAACATCCTAAAAATCACTGTCCAATTTATATTTTTGAGGAATAAAAAATATTTGTACACCCAAAGGTAGGAAGATCAAACATTTGTAGAAATAAAATTATACGTCTTTACCTAAAAAAAAAAATTTAATCGCTTATCAACCGCATCTTATCTTCATTATTCTTAATAATTAATGCCCAAACTTAAATCATTTCTCGATCATCTATATCCAAACAATAGTATTTAAGCATTCGAGGATCTAATAACATAATGCATACTCTCGCCGCAAATCAAACCTAACATTTGCTCATTTTAATTTTCGGGAGAGTTCGGTGAGTTTTATAAAGATCGGAGCGACACAAAATTCCAAACAATCAATTAATAAAATTTGCGTAAATAAACATTTTTGTCAATAGAATATTATCAATCATGTAACTTATATACTATATGTGGCATGGTAGGTTAACTAGATGTTTCATCTTTATGCAAACTAGTATTTGTGTCCGTGCGATGCACGGGAACATTTTTATCTTTACTTTTAAAATATGGGGAAAAACATAGATTCTTACAACAATATACCCATATTTCAGCATCGATCAATGCTGGTATGATGGACCTCATCAACTTTGAGCAAATTAATGAAACTAAAAATATTTTATCTCGAGCGGTGGCAATAGAAAATATGTGAGCCACAGTAAGAAAAAAAAAAATTAAAATGTGAGCCACAATCATATACGTTAAAAGAATAATGTATTTTTGTAATATCAAATGCAATAAGTAATAATAAGAAGAAGAAGAAAAAAGCAGAATCGAAGCACTGCAAAGGAAGACTAATGGAGAGTCCTACTTCAAAATGGCAAAGGTATATATAGAGGAGGATTATATATTAGACAATGATTTAAATTCAAATTTATAAAGCATTCTTTAAAAACATGCTCCACAAATTTTGGTAATTGGGCAAATTTTCTGCAACCCATTAATGATTTAAAGTTAATCGAAATTTCTAACTGAAACATGATATTTAATTATATATGCCATATTTATTATTGTAGATTATATAAACAAATTTCTTTATAAGTTAAACTGAAATATGAAACAGACTATATATACCAATGCAAAAAAGAAACAGAAAAAGAATTTAGACTTTAATGCATTAATCTTGAACGTATTAGTTAATAGTTATGACAATTAAATCGTGGCTTTTAAGCCCTGCAAATAATTTGTTTTAACAGTTGACCTTTTAGATTGAATTTCAACTAAATTACATGGCTTTAATTATGTTTGTAATTGAACTTATCGTGATTTATGATATGTTTTACTGCACTATTAATTACTAAATGAAATGTTGGCGATTAATTATAATATCATTTATATATTTTATTTCCAAAAACATAAAAACAAAATAACAAACAAACAAAATTTACTATTAACGGCCAGCCGTTACAACAAATATGATTGTATGTAATTGATTATTTATTTTAAAATAATATTAGCAAATATTATTACATACAATCAGTTATTTTGTTATTTTAGCATTAAATAATGACATCTTTTAAACAAAATAACGAGTATTTTTGTCAAAAATAATAATTTATTTATTGTAATTTTTGTAGAAAAAAAAAATATTACTCTCTCCGTCTCACTACAAATGACACAACACTTTTTGCACAAGAATTAAGAAACACTCCATAAAGCATATAAAGTATATTGGCCCCACATGTCCACATAATAGTTGAGATTTAAATTAACCCATTTATGGAATGTTTCATTTGAAGTGAAACAACCTAATAAGAAAGTTGTGTCTTTTGAAGAGAGACTGATGGAGTACTAATGATCATAGACAATGATAAATATTATTTTATTATGGCAAAAAAATTGATAATGAATTTATTATATTTTACAAAATAATTTTAGTATACAAACATGATAGTTGTATATAATTTAATATATCGTACTAACATTTATGGTAGTAATATCTATTATTTATTCAAAATTATTGAATCTATTACAATTCATTTGTTTTTAAAACTTAAAAGTCGTCATATCTATATATATATGATCATATGATATTCAATTTCTTAAAATTTTTGGAGCAATTTCAATAGTTGATAGGTATTTATGTATATCTGATACATATAGGAATTTTAATAAATTAGTAGCAAGTTTTAAGTAATTTTTATGTAAAGATTTTTTCGGTTGAAGAGTGAAATGGAGACTGAAAAGCCCGTGTCAAACTTGGGGCCCAGCTCATTTAGTACGGTAAAAAATACGAAAGGAAAATCAATATTTTCGCAACGGTCAAATTTCAAAGACAGAATTGAGGAACCGATTGGATCAGTGAAACAGCGAGCCATGGGGAAAAGAAAGGGGCGAAAAGAGGCGAAAGAACCCCAAATCCAGGCAGATAATGTTGAAGAAGAAGAAGAAGAGGGGTCGGGCTTCTTTGCCTGCTACCTGCTAACTTCTCTCTGTCCTCGATTCAAAGGCCACACTTATATCGGGTTCCTCTCTATTCCATTCGATTCAATTCAATTCAGTTCATATCTCTGGTCTTCTCAATTGATTATATCAATTTTTTGATTTTATAAGCTTGAAATATGATTTATTGGCTTCTTTTTTATTGCTGCAGATATACTGTGAATCCACGACGGAGAATACGGCAGCACAACGGCGAAATAGGATGCGGCGCTTTGCGCACCAAGAAGAAGCGCCCCTGGGAAATGGTGCTCTGCATCTATGGCTTCCCTACTAATATTGCGGCTCTTCAGGTTAGATCTCCTTTTCTCTTTCAATGATTTTTTTTAAAATCAATGATCTTTCCATTCTTAATTATATCATTATCAGCTCTCCTTATTGGTGAAATTTGTTGTATACACATTTAAATTGTGAATGATTTTGTTTCGAACTAAAGTCAGGCATTTCTCGATGATAAAATGTCTAATGAGATTTAGAAAACTTGCTAGATTGTTGCATTTCTTGCCTCTCGATGCATACTGGTAATTTTGTAATCCCAATTTGTTGGTCCTAAATGATCAATTTATTCATTAAGTTTATGATAACACTGGTTTTTTAGTTCAAGATTATTGCAAAAGAGTATATTAATTTCGTAACTAGCTTTGCTCATTCGCTTGATCTATTGTTATGCACATGTCTGCTTAATCTGCTACGAGCATTTGAAGTAACAGTATATGAATATTCATTGATAAATTTCTGTCTCCGCCAGTTCGAGTGGGCGTGGCAACACCCGGTGGAATCTCTAGCGGTCAGGAAGGCCGCTGCAAGTTTCAAATCCCTTTCTGGACTTGCCAACAAGATTAAATTGGCCTATACTATGCTAACCCTTCCTCCGTGGCAAAGGTGTGAATTCTGTTGCTTATACATGACGATTCTAATGAACTCAAAGATTGGTTTTTGTTTGGTTATATATTCACATCCCTTTCTATGCTTCTTTTCATTTTGTCAGTTTGAGCCTCAGAGTGAACCTGTTCTCAACAAAATACCGACAGCATACCTCCGCCTGTCCAGCCTTGCCCCAGCAGATGCAGACCCAAGTCCGCTCCATGGATGAGTTGCCATGTTACAATGAGAATGCGCGTATAAACGATGTATGGGATGATATAGAAAGCGAGTGCAATTTCCATGAATCGCAAAATAAAGAATCAACAGGAGCAGTGAGGGAAGAAGACGTTCACAATTCTCCTAGTTTCGAAATAAAGAATCATGTTGCTGAAGAAAACTTCAACCAGCAGATAAGTCATACCGATGGTGCTAGTCTCGAATCAAGAAGATGGGTAGAAGGAGTTCAACCCAATTCGTCTCCGATCAGAGAAGAAGATGAGGGGCGATTCTGTATCAGTGACGACTCCCCTGCCAGAGTTTCATTTTCGCTTTATAGCTCCTACGCGGCTGAAGAGGCATGGAGTCCTGGATTGGTCGATTTAACTACAGGGCCTGACGAGCCACTTAACAAGCAACCGGAAACTGACAATGATCAAGTGTCAATTGGGAGTCCTGATATTAGTGGCCGTGACGTCGAGATCATAGATCTTTTTACGCCTTCGCCTTGCTGTATGGAAAAGCCAGACAGCAAGAAGAGAAGGCCGAATCTGTACCCTGAGGTGATCGACTTGACCAACTCTCCCATATTTGTATAATTAAAGATGCTGTAATGTGTAACATGTAAATTTAGAATAAGGATGTGATATTTGAATCACATAAGAGGGGTACAGTTCATAATGTTGTGAATTATATATCAAGGTCTGTAATTCGGTAAGGATGGTTTTGTTTGTTGAAATAAATGGTTTATGATAAAATGAATATCATAGCTCTTTTTATAAAGGGACAAAATACACAAGGTTCACTTGCTTGCAGGGTTAGGAAATTAAGTGCTATCATGTAACCCAACTACCTTGAATCAAAATATTATCTAACAAAACAACCTTAAAAATCGACCCATAATAATTTTTCGTTGAGGCACACACTAGTGCGTCTGCCCCAATTGTAATTAATAAGCTCTAATGATGATTAACCAATCCTAATTGGATTCCAACAAATGCAGAAAGTAACAAGAATACTGAGAGAGAAAATCTATAGACAAAATTCAAGCTATACACACAATCGTGGATTAAACGAAAAGAGATCATATCAATAGATACCTGGATGCTACAACTGAACCAAAAAAATAAATAAAAACTAGCAAAATGCACAGAAATCTAATGAACTAAAGCTTGCCAGTGTAAGAAAATCAAGGCAGTTGTTCTTGCAGTAACAACAGCTGCTGCTGCAGGGGATCTTGATCTTGCTGCCTATTCGACTCTTGCTCCTGCTCGGGTTCCTGTGACGATGAGGGCGGGAGGAGCTCGTCCTGTTGCCGACTGGGCTCTGGCTGAGGCTGCGGTTCGCCTTGCCAAGCCCACACAATGTCTTGCAAGCCAGGTCGGATACCCTCGTCAAACATCTTCTGATACTCCAGCGAGTCCCCGCCGGTTTTCTTGACCTCCACCAAATGAAAGGCCGGTGTGAGCACGAAGATCTCTGCATCAATCGCCAAGAATCCCTTCCGGCCCTCCTTCCTTCCCTCGAACTTGAACAACCCCGCGTCCTTTTTGCTTATCTTGAGCTTCATGCGCTTGGCGAGCTCTTCCAGCTTCGATATGATGACAGAAGCGGGCTTCAACGAAATGAATCGAGCTTCTTTCTTTACAGAAGGCTCCTCGAAGAGTCGAGATAGGTCGAACCCGGCTGATAGCGATATGATATCAAACGCGTTCAAGTTGGAGAGTCGAGAAATGTCTTGTCTCTCCTCTGCTGATGTTTCATGCTGGCTGGTGGATGTGCTGCTTTCGGCGTCATTCCCTTCCATTTTCATGTTCATTCCTTGTTTGAACCAAGTACTCTCCTTGATCTTTGCGATTGTTGTTCGAGTCATCGGGTTCGGATCCAGTATTCTTATCAGCAGCCTCCGCGCCTCGGGAGAAATCCATTTAGGGCATTTGAACTCGGCCTTTCCAATTTTTCTGTACAGCTCCATCAAATTCGAGCTATGAAACGGAAGATATCCAGCCAGCAAGACGAAAAGAATCACCCCACAAGACCAGATATCAGATCTCGCCCCATCGTAGCCTTTCCTGCTGATCACCTCTGGGGCAACATAAGCAGGGGTCCCACATGTCGTGTGGAGGAGCCCATCCTGGCGCCTTGATTCCGCCAGTGCGCTCAAACCAAAATCAGAAATCTTCAAATTCTCGTTCTCGTCCAACAATATATTTTCGGGCTTCAAATCCCGATGATAGACTCCCCTGCTATGGCAGAAATCGACTGCGTTTATCAACTGATGGAAGTATTTTCGTGCTAGATCTTCCTTTAGCTTCCCTTTGGCTACCTTGTTGAATAACTCGCCTCCTTTGGCATATTCTATCACGAAGTAGATCTTCGTCTTGGTAGCCATGACCTCGTAAAGATGAATAATGTAAGGATGCCGCACCATCCTCATAATCGATATTTCCCTCTTGATCTGATTGATGATCCCTACCTTCATAATTTTATCCTTGTCGATCACTTTAATGGCTACGCTCTGCCCCGTTTGGAGACTCCTCGCGTAATAAACTTTCCCAAACGTGCCTTGCCCTAATAACCTCCCTAACTCATATTTATGCATCAACACATTACTCTTATTATCCATACTGAAAAACTGCACAAAAAACTATAATAAACTATTCCCTTTACTTATGAAGGCCATGGGACGCGATGAGGGGTTCAACCATCGTCGCCTAAGATTCTTATCAAAGTAGCTGGCAGTTTAGGAGTTGACGATAATCTTGAATCAAAAACACGTACTCTATCTCCACTCTCATCCACATGAAAAAATGGCAGCTCATATAAGGTGAAGACTTTGCGATCCTTAGAGTTACAACTCGTGTTCTGCAAGAACATTTTTCAGCATACTCCGAATCCTCTCCTCAAAAGGAAGAAGCTGAAGAGTTCGGTGAGAACTTAATCGACTTCAACACGTTGTTTAAAAGAGGAGCCACAAAAGTTAAGCTTATTCTGCATAACAACATAAAATACATATGGAAAAACATCAGACCACAGAACATTAAGATTCAATTCAAGTATGCAAAGTGGAAATAGAATTAATCGATTTATATTACTACCAAGACAACATTAAAATCCTAGCACATTAACAGTTATTGAAGACAAACCAAATCCAAATTAGGTGTCAATGCTTGGGATCATTGCAGTACATCATAAATCAGCCAACATCTTTCTCGAGAAGCACAAGACTAAATAGTAGGTGAAACCAAAACTTTATTTAGATGTATCAGTAACATGGAGGGAGAGAAAATATGGAATGTGCAAGTGTCAGAAACATCAGATTGACTGAACATAACCTAAGAATGGAAGAAGTTTGCAGTAAATTTGATTTCCAAGCAGCTTACGAAATTGGATGGAACAAGTCAAGCAAAAACAGCATAAACAGCATTAGCTCTAGCAAAAAAAAAAAAAAAAAACTCTTTATCATTATCTAGTGACTGTAAACCTCGGGCGAAGCTTCTCTATGCTATAGTCATTACACCTTTGTGCAATCAAATTATGAAATCAAGAACACCCTCAAACTAGTGAGAATAGTGATTTCCTAATTTCTGATATTCATATTCAATTTCTATCGCTACATCGCCCCCCTCCCAATTTCTCATGTAGAATTTGAATCAGGGACCGATCACCATGGACAAGAAATACCTAAATCATCGTCATGCCTAAACCAAAACCAAAATTGAAAAAAGAGAGAAAACAAAGCTGACACGATTTCCTTCAAGAAAAAAGGCGAGACCTGTTCATTATTGATTATGAACAACGATACATGATAAGAAGGTCAACATGAAAACACGAATTCTCCCAAAAACAGCACAGAATTCACAATCCATTGAACAGAAATAACGTTTTATAGAACCCCAAAAGAAGGCGCAGAGATTGAAAGCATACAGCCAAATTAGACATGAGAAATCATTATAGATAGAGACGCAATTCGCAACTAAAATCTGTGGCATTCGATCCCATTAGGGTCAGTCGGGCAATCCATCAATAGATTATTAAAGGAATCGAGAAGAATACGTTACCTTCTTCCTTTATTGGGTTCCTCCCGCCGGAGAGAGACAGGTGTGCTCGTGATTTTGGTGTAAAGCAACGCTGTGAGTTGTGATTGGAAATAAAAGTACGAAACGAAGATCGAATCTGAGTTCGGTGTTCTTTCGCCAAAAATTGTTCATTCCAGCAATTTAACAGTCTTTTGCACTTAATAAAAGCATTTTCAAATATCAAATCTCTTTAAAATATATTCATTTATTTTTTTTCAAAATAAATAATTTTTTAACACAGTTAAAAGTGGATCAGCTTTTATTTCAATAAGATTTTATTAAGGAGAGTGTAAAATAATGAAATATAGTATAATACAGCATATATCGCTAGCCAAATAAAATTTGAGCAAAAATATAAGGTTATCTCACAATTAAACAACGGGTTTACACTTATTTTAGCAATTTTAATATAGTTTCTGAAAATTTGAAATAGTACTGGTATCATTATATAATGTGATGCAAAATTAATAATTCAAAATTTTTAGATCATCGAAAAATTGATGTGGCATGTCTAATTGAATTTGTAGTTGCACGATCTAGATATTCCGAATCAATTAGTATTGCGCTTAATATGTCCACTAATTGAGGATTGAAAAAACTAAGATTAATAAATTGTAAATAATGATACTATCGACAATTAGCTCTATGAATCATAATAAATAAAAATGAACTCTTTTATACTTATAAAATACAACATTAGCAGCAAAATAAAGCATGCCTCGCATTCTCTAAAGAAATTAAATACTATTACTATTAGGTTTTAGACTTCCGAGGTTTACTAATATGTGGAGAAAAATAACCGAATTGGGCTTTGAGAACGATCTTGACTTTCCAAGGGTATAATTTTGGATCCAACAAAAGTTACAAAATAGGTGGCATAGCTGTCCTAACTTATTATCCAAATTATTTAAAAATTTTAATATTTATACCGGAAAAGAATGTCGGTAAACTGTAACTCTGAGTCTGACATTTTCTGTATGTGAGAAATAAATGTCCAATATTATTCAATGAAATTTATCCTATCTTAAAATTTAGTGTTTTGGAAGCTTTACTTTTCAACAACTAGTGCGTGTAAGAAGAATATCCAATTGTATTGTGCTGGACTTAGATGGAACCTAATTAACTTAATGGAGTTGTTATTTCATCAAATTGGAAAATTTCCTTGTAAACCACATTAACAACTTTCAACTCCGTGTGAATTACACTTTAATTGTTAATCCCAAAAGATAGATCAACAATGAGGAAAATAGGTAGCAATAAATTTCAAAGTGGGCAATTACTATTCGTATCAAATAATTTTGATTAAGAATTATCAAATATTTTTTCATGTCTATGAGATTTCAATTATCACATAGACATCAATTGGTGTCTAGGAAACAAGTCAAATTAGTTTTAGTCTAATGATTGAATGAGTGTAGTCATGATTAAATATCTCAAATTTGAATCCTATCAATCGAAAATGTCGCATCAAGTGTTTGTTGTGTGATTTACCAGTTCTAGAATTAGTTTAAATATAAAAGCCAAACTACATTATAAGATATACTACAAGTTTTTTTTCCTTTTTATTTAAGAAACGTGAATATATATATCCATTCGATGAGATTCTAGCTAGCGGATCCAAACTTCATGATTCAAAGTTTCAAACACCACCAATCAGGAATCTTCTTCTCCAATCTAAAGAAAAAAGAATGTGTATATCTATTTCTTTTTAATTTTATACTGAATCGCATGACACATTGACACATACTATAATATTATTATTAACTAGGAATGTAAGAATAAGGTATTAAAAAAAAATTAACAAAGTCATGGTACTTTTTAAACGTGTCATAGTATATTGAAGCCACATTATAGTTGTACGCTTTATGCTGCAGTGGTGTTGATTTCAAGATTAAAGTATGAAAAACCACATAAACAGTGCCACATGCTATTCACATTTAATAAAAATAAAATAAAAAGGAAGATGTTCCTTTCTCAACCACATAACACAAATATTGTAGCGTTTAAAATTACACCCCATTATAGGCCCGAAAATATGAACTTACATTAAGCAAGGCCCGTTGGGCTATGCAGCCCAACCTGGCTACCCTATTTTTCCTAAGTAATTTATTCTCCTATTTATTTTTTTAACATAACATTAGAATATTTCTAAAATATCGCACTTTACTTCAGTTTAACCTTAAATCTCAACTTCTCTTGTTTCAAGACATCAATGTTGTGTGTAGATATTAGCCTCGTCACACACTTTAAGTTTGAGCCTTTAAAAATTACGACGACATTATTCCAATTACAAGTCTATGTGTATTTTTCGCAGATATCCTCATGTCAAATTAATTAGCTACTCATGTTGAGTGATTAGTAAAATATTTAAATTTGAATATATTATGGAACAAAAATGACCAATATAACAAGTAGCCAACTTTGAAAAAATATAACAAGCGATCTTTGTTAGATTAATAAAGACAATCGGTATGTTTTTATTTGTATATGACATAATAAGCATTTTTAAGTTGGGTGGTCTCATGTAAGTCTGTAAGATAATCTACATATCCAGACCTATATATCATATACCATATACTATAACTTAGATTCATTACTAATGTGAAAATACGACAGTATATTTTGTAAGTATATATGTGAAAACACACCTCTTTATTTACTACTTGAATCCGAGTTACGGATTGTCCTTTTAAAATTTTGAATTCAGTTTTTAAGTTTACTCTTAAATTAGAAATAAATTATAGTTATATATGTATGAATATAATTTCGACTACAAACTAAAATAAATTACTGCAGAATTAAAGGAAAAGAAAAACAGAAATCCAATCAATCGCATTTCTCCAACTTTTAGTTGAAGTGGCAATACTTGAAAATCAGTTGAAATCATAATCTAACAAACGCAAGTATATATATGTATAATGTATTTGTGGAAGAAAACAACAAAAGGAACTTTGTTTTTTTCTCAGGAAAGACAAAGAAAACTCGATCAGCTATTATCTTAGGATACGCACTTTGCTCCATTTTGGGTTATGGGGTACACACAACTAAATTAAAGAAATACTAAAATAGTCCTCCACACTATTTGTATGCAACTACAATATTCTTTTTTCCAAGTCAACCTTGCCTTCCTTGATTCAAATTTCAAATCAAGATTCTATACTTGATCTTGCATTAATTAGTCATTACATTTAAATTATGGAAAACTAATATAGAATATAAGATGGGCACGTGAGAGTGCAGCAACTTACACGTGATGCGCCCTTGGCGCCCCTTCTCTTCGGCTAATAATTACTTATTATTTTAGTTAATTACATAACATGGTTAAATAATCTAAATATTGCTTAAAATTATCAGAATTTGAAATCTAATGTATGATTAAACTCTGTTCCGATCCAAAGTAATACTATTAATTAAAATTTTCTATTATTATATCCCGTACATTATAATTACTGTACTAATTAGTGCATGGACGCCAGCATGTCCACCGACAAAAAATAAGATAATAATAAAAACTAACAGCTTCTTTGAAATTTAAATTGAGTGGGAATAGCTGAAATTTCTTCTTCAACCATACATAATCACAAGTACTTCTCGGCCAATCACTCCACTTTGTTCTTAACTAATTACTACTTTAATCACGATTAACTAGTTAAGTTGACTTCAAGTTTTTTTCAAATTTTTATGAAGTCTGATTTCCTGTTAGTGTCAAAATTTTTGATGATGTATACATGACTCGCTATACACAAAACATCCATATATTAATGTCAAAAACAAGCATTTCGTCATTATTATTGACAATAACATAATTGGAAAAAACGTAGAAAAGAACTAAAGATTATTTTAACTATGCGTAAAACTCATGTTAAATAAAAAACACTCCAAAATTTGGAAAAAAATAAGTTTAAAATACTTACGTACTACGACAATATTTTGAAAAACACATCACACCAAACTCTCATAATCTAAGTTTGCATGGTTGAAAAATCTCACACAAAAACACCAAAATTTTCAATATCTCAAATCTCCATATATAGTCATGAGGCTCTTATTTTACTTGTCTGCCCACAAACCCAATTGGTCTCTTGCATGTGAAACAATTAATTAAATAGAAGACACTCACATGTATATATACATTAATAATCAATTTGTAACAAACTATATATACACACACACACAAATCAATCTGTGTTTAGAAGTCATTGTTGAGATGTTAGCATCTCTCTTTCAAACTCAACTACCCTAAACTTTTTCTTAAAAGCCCCTCCACCTTTCCATCATAATCTTCTCACAAAAATCAGTATATACATACACTCACAATTCAACACATATACTACCAAAAAATCCAAAACCCTAAAACACCAATGATAATGTCAACACTACACCCCATCCGAACTAGGCCATCGGAGGAGTTCCGATTGGCCTCGAGGCGCATCTCCCATGAATTCCCCGTAGCAGACACCTCGTTCGACGTCTACTACAGGGAGAGCGGGGTCGGGGTGCCATTCCATTGGGAATCGCGCCCCGGAACCCCCAAAATCAACATTGGCAAATACCCACTCCCACCCCTCACCCCTCCACCTTCATTCCATGCTAGCCCTAATTCAACCACCAAACCCTCAACAAAAAAGCAATTTTCAAAAAATCTTCTAATTCTCCCAAAACTCAAGAAGGAGCAGCCGCCGTCGGGGTCCACGTCATCATCGTCGTGGTCAACAACGTCGTCTCCGTTGAACGAGTTGAGCCGGCATAGGGTTTCGAGCCCTCCGAGGATGTCTCTTGATTCTAGGGTTCGCGCAAGAATTGGAGAGGATGAATGCGAATCGCCGGTCTCCACGTTGTGCTTCGGCCGCCGCGGCGCCGGAGCGAGGTCGCCGGGATGCTCTACAAGCATTATCAGGCTATTGCTCCGAGAATTTTCGTGATATTTAATTTTTTTTACGGCTAATTTATTATATGCATCAATAAATTAAATCCGTTTTTGCTTTTTTTCTTTTTTACTACTACTTTTTTTGGAAAGGGAAACATATGATGTAGTAGCGGAGATGAATGAAAATCTGTAGAAGCTAACTTTTGCAGAGATGTCACGTTTCCGTGACATATGATTAATTTGCTTATACACCTCTCCCAATTTTTTTAATTTAGTTTTATTGTTAATTAACTTTTTTATTGTTTGGATTGGAACATCTTAAAGCAATATTTAATATGCTGAAACGAATGGATGCTTCTTCTTAATACAGACGAGACGATCGAGATCACTTGTACATTAATTCTATGTCACCACTAAGTAATTTTATCTAGTTTTTCAATTATAGATATCTACAATTCCGTTTCAATATATTTGTTTGCACTTTGTCCTATCTTGCATTCTTCTTCTTGTCGTTTTTTTGGAAATAAACTAAAGATAAGGAAAAGTTATCTTGCCTTTCATACGTAAAGATTTTCGCCAAAGAAACTGAATTCAAATCTCCTATTGCCTTTTTGGTGTGATATCTCTTATGGTCTTTGTGGATGAATCACGTATGGCAATACTAAAGTTTAGAGTTCGAGTTATTATAGAAAAATATACACATTAATATTCGACAACCCTAAATTCTCACGTACAATGAATGACGATATTACATAAATGGATAATATATAGACCAATTTATTTTTAAAAATAAATAAATGATAAACTATGAAATATAATTGGATTAGTCTCTTTCCTTTCTTTCTTCAGATGAGCAACATGTATCTAGCTATGTTCACGATCTTTAAAAAATAATTAACATAAATAATTTGAAATATGCATTTTGAGTTGACTTTATCTACTCCCTGGGGAATAATAGCATGCATGTGGCAGGCATGCAGCATCTTAACTTCTGAACTTAATTCTCTGTTAATTAATCCGGTCGTGCAAAATTAGTACATCTTCCTTTTTGCTCCATAAAAATATAATCTCATGCATAATTATTACTCGATCTTTAAAGTGAAAAATCAATCTACTATTAATATCTTAATTAGACCATGTATGCGTTATGAAGGTATGAAAATAGTTGGCCAATTTTAGTATTACTCCGAGAAGCTTAAATACAGTTCCCTTCTTTATTATGTGCGGAATTCTATATTTGAAGGAATGATGTATATATTTGGAGCACGCAGCATTTGTTGGCTTGTTGGTTGTAACTTTCTAAATTCAAACAAATTTGTTAATCACTTATAATTCCACATGTGAAGCCCATCATCTCAAACTGATGGGCCCAGTTAGAGAATGGTATACGTTTTCTACTAACGAAAATGTGTGAAATTTTATTTTCAATATTCATTGATCGATACCATAATAATAATATTGAAAGCTCTTTTATTTTTTACACTTTTCTTTAATTTCGAATGGTTACCGCTGATATTTATGTGTTGATTTTTAGCTTCTAAGACTAAACACAAGGGAAGAAAAAGGCAAAATCACAAATAATTAGAGAGAATTAATACAGTTGACAAACAATTTATCAAAGCCCACACTCATAAAACAATACTAGAAAAGAGCCAAATTATCCCTTTCATGGATAACTAACCAAATTTAAAAAAAGGAAAAAAGAAGTCGAGTCCTCTCTCTCAGATTGAAAGCATATCTTGTTTGTTCTCTCTCAGTTGGCCCTCCTGCAGTTTTTCCTGATCTGGCCGCTTGATCCGGTGAGAGGGCTGATGTTACCCATCCTGATCATGGCGTCGACGAAGTCGTCCGAGAAGGCGTCGGCGTCCTTGCTGTATTTCTCGACGAGTTTGTCGGTGGAGCCGCCGTTGTAGAGCACCTGGTCGGAGTGGAGCAGCCCCTTGTTGTTCAGCAGGTTCTTGTAGTAACTGCCGTCGAAGAATGTGGGGGACTTGACGTCGAGCGGGGCGAGGTTGTTGTCGCCGGAGCCGCTCCTCCTGGGGCAGCTCCCCTGCCTCGTGCGCGCGAACGACCCGTCGATGTTGCTCTCGTTGTAGATGCGCCCCCTGAACGTCGTGCACCTCGCTTGCCCTATCGTGTGCGCTCCTGTGCATTACTTATAATTTTTAGTTATCACATTTAATTTGGTGTCCCAGTCCCAAATTATCCTGACTAATTACCGGATAAGACCACCATGTCCTTGGGGGAGAGTCCTAGGTTTTGGAACCTGTTGATGAGGTTGTTGAGGGAGGAAGATGGGGGTGGGATGGCGCCGCTATTCGCTGCACCAAGGCTTGCTGTTTTCGAGTCTCTTCTTCCTAGTTTCACATCCCATGTGGGCCCTCCAAGCTGCATCACCAATATTCATCATTTATTTGTTTTCCAGGGTTTTAAAAAGTGTATAAATTGATACTGACAATCACTGTGGAATCTCGAGCGGCAATGGCTAAGATGTCGGCGCAGGAGACCACGCCGGGGCAGACCGACTCCACCTTTGATTTGATGTCGTCGACCACGTTGAAGCCCCTGATCGAGTTGTTGTTCGGACCGGCCGTCTTCTCCCCACGAGACGATGATGTATCGTCTAGTAACACCGATCCATCGCAACCCTGCAACGAACTTCTAAATTAGTTTTGGAGGACCAAAAATATAAAGTAAAACTATATTGAATTTGAATATATGTTATCTCATGTCAAATAAATAATAGATCTACGTAAAATTACTACAATATCCTTACTTGGACGAAACAGTCGTGGAAGTGGAGGCGGAGGAGGGAGGCGCCCATGCGCTTCTCCTTAGAGATGGCTGATTTGACGACGGATTCGACGGCGTCAAACACCCTGGGGCATGTCTTCTTGTAGTAGTCGGTGCTTAGCTGAGCGGAGGCGCCGCCACTCAAGAGCGCCGCCGCCACTAATAAGATGGCGAGCGCAACCATTAATGATGTTGAGGAGGAAGAAGCCATTTTCAGCTAGCTAGCTAGCACAAGAGAAGAGTTGAGATGAAGTTAGTTATTTTTTTAGAGGAAAAGGGTGTATTTGTGTGTGTATATATAGGGTGCATTTGGGACAGGCAGCTTACCTATTTTGCATGCAAGAATATGTCAATGCACTATTAGTTTGGGGATTATGTCAAATTGAGGATTAATTAAGATTAGAAACACGTTTACTTGGACGACGAAGCAAATTAATATAATTAATTGGCGCGGCAGGTGCAGAAATTGTCAAATTAACTATCCCATGCATATTATTATTGGTTTTCAACTGTAAGGATAAGGTCAGCCTAGTCGTTATAGCCAATTCTCATCAATTGAATTCATGAATTACTATTTGGCTAGTAATTTTTTGATTGGATGATGCTAATAATTTTTAGGTCGAGCTTATCTAAAATGCACTTATATTATATTAATAAAATTTATGTGAACAAATATATATATAAATATACCCAAAAAGATCGAGAAGAAGTGCCAATTCAAGACCCTCTAATTGTAAGTACATGAGAATTCGTACGTTAGTTTTGTTTCACCTATATTATAGTACATGTTATTTTTAAATATAGTAAATAAAGTATATCATTTGTACATTTCAAAATAAGGCATTAATTAATGTTATTAACACCTTTTATAACCGCAATGAACTCTTTCTCTTTATTTGAACTTTTCTATCGAACACTTTCGGTGTTAATTAATTAAGAACGCTCTACTTAAACTTCTTTCCCATTTTTGGGTTGTTTTTAGATTACAATTCACACATACAAACACTCACATATCTAAAACGTCTCGAACTCCCAACCTTTTAATTGAAGGAAAAATGTCTATTCAATTGAGCTGTATTTCGTCGTTCATTTTTGTATTTGTTTCGTATATGAGAATTCTTTTAATTTCCTAGCTTCTTTTAAGTTAGAAGAATTAGGACCCGGACCTTTTTGTAATTAATATTCATTAATAAGTAATACATACCCATTAAGGTATAATTTTTTCTAGCTCATTTCATATTGGAACCTGATGAGCATTCATTATTTTTTTGACTGTGTCTGTGTGGGTGTTTTATGTTAACGAAACATCCTCCCATTCGTTGACCTCATCAATATCAACATATATTATATATAATTGTACTATACATGTAATCCAGAATTGCCCCTTTTTACATTTGCAGCTAGTATATATGTAATGTTTGGTAAATTAAACTTATATGGGTCATACTTAAATTATCAAACCTCAATTCCATTCAACTGGATTAATTAATTCATTATTTTCTTCCTTGTTTCTTAAATTATATTTTGGCCGAAAATTATGTACACGTACCTTGGATTAATAAAAAGTGAGGTTTTGCAGGTGTAATTAATTTTAATATTCCCATGTCTACTGTAGTAAGTTTTTCCATCATACGTTGTAAAATTTTCTTCATGTACGTACTTTACATATTCTCAATCAAATCATTTGCTAGAATTCTAGGTCTCTACCACGACCAATTTCTTTTTTCTTTTTCTTTTTTATTTATTTTGGAGAGGTATTAAACCCTAAACCCTATTTCTAATAGTTTGTAGCTTATTATATTCCGCATTTTCAGTTCATTTAACTTTATTGGGCATATAATGGAGATTCAGCTTTAAAATATGTTCACTGCATGTGCATCTCAGTCTTATCTGGAGGAATGAAATGAAAATGTTCAATTTATTTATACAAGTTGAACTAGCCAATGCTTAAGTAATTTCTAGGAAAATCAATGAAGTCTTAATAATAGACTGTTAATATTACATCAGTGATGTCAAATGATATATACAAGTAACTGTAAGGGGTCACAGCTAGCTAGCTAGTTTTGTTCCAAAGTTTCAATTGGTTACACACACGATTGCGATAGTTAATTGTTTTTGTACATTGCACGCAGAGATAATTGGAGGAATGCGTCTAAGCTGTGCTGTACAAAGTCAAAATAAATTACGTAGAAAATTAAATAATTTAGTCCTAGGTCACAAATAACATATTGTTTCTGCTACCAAATCTCATCAACTATTCCTTGTTTTATCAATTATCATCAAAATATATTTTTCTTTCTTTCTAATGCAATATTGTCAACACCTAATTCGTTATGTAATATCTTATTTGACGTTTCAACAGTCATTTGGAAATTGGAATAGGACCATGCCCTACAAACTAATTACTCCACATGATAAGAAATTGTGTCGGTAACTCAACTACTTTTTATTTATTTAAACCCACAATTTCATTGCCAACTAATTAGTTTTTCTGTATATTAATATTAAATTCCTAAAATTTAGTCATAGAACATTGATTTTTCTACTTTAATTTCATTACAGTATATTTGGAAACTTATAATTCTCTATTTATATTACACGTACGATACGTTGCCATGTTATTTATAAACATTGTGACATTAATTATATATACTCGAAATTTGACATGGTATTAGTTAATTGTCAATATTATATAAGTTATACATAAATTGTTTGATTGAAATTAAGAAAGCAGCATGTCAACGAATCTATAATTAATTGAGGGCAGATGATTAGTGATTCATATAAAAGTTAGAGATATGTAATGAAGTATATACTTGGGGTTATTCTCAAAATCTATCATAGAAAATCCTAACCACGGTTGTACATATATTTTGGACCAATAATATATATGATGTAACATCATCACTTAAGACAAAATGGAACACGACATATCACATCTATGGTAAATTAAATATTATTTAGTTAATCTATTGATTAAGTAGATTAACAAAGTTCTCAAAACCAATTTATTGGAGAGTGAGAAGTGAAGTGCCAAAGTTAGTTGACAAGGAAGTGAGCTACATTACTCATTTACACACGCACACGTCGTCGATGCCATTGTCGCAAATGGGTCGAATCGTGGATATGAACTTGTTTCATATTTGAGCTCTAATCAAACAAATAATATATT
>JAYJMF010000030.1:3301802-3314502 GCA_036873715.1 Salvia sclarea
AGAATTTATATAATTAATTAATTTATTATTAATATTATTATTATTATTTTAATATATATATTTTTTATGTCACGTAATATAATTATTATTATTTTAATATATATATTTTTTGTGTCACGTAAATTGATTTCGACGTAAATTGATTTTCCGTCGAATTTCGACGGGCTACCTAGTTAGATATAATAAGACTTCTAGAGATAAAAAAATATATATAATAAGATGAAAAGTGTAATGTCGAAAGAGAGATACAAAGTGTAGGTTTCAAATTCGAGACAGTTGAGAGTGGTTATTAGGGTGGAAGGTTTCCGGGAAATATGTGTTAAAGAATAAGTATAAACTAAAAATGGGGTAAAAAGTAGTGATATAATTGTTGAATTATGTTAGGAAAAGACTAAAGAGGACTTCATGACTAATCATATGGAGTATTATATTAGGAGTAATTGCAAAACAAATACTAATAAATTTATATCCTTTTCGTAATCGAAACTTCATTTTCAGATCTTTCATTAATTTTGCGGGTATTCGCATCGTATTTTAGTATCACGTCAAGAATTCTCAAGTATAGGGGAAGTGATAAAGTAATGTATAATGGGCGTGGGGTTTTACAGTGTGACATACGCTCCATTGTGGGCCACTTTTGGGCCGACCATTTTCTAATAGTCTTTTCAAAAAAGGAGACCCGACCGCCCACATCTTCACAAGTCAGAGAAATATCGCCACACAAACACAATGCACAAAAAATATAAAAATTTGACCACGCTAAAGGGGAAATTCAAGTATTTTTATGCAAATTTTATTCCCAAAGAATACTGCTGTTTCATGGGGTGTATTTAGAAGAATATAACAAAATTAATGGAGTAATAGAGTGTGATTTAATGAATATGCAAATAATACTCCTTCTGTCTCTCGAAAGTATGCACAGTTTTCCATTTTAATCGTCTCACAAAACAAATGTATGCACAATCATTTTTTGGAAATCTACTTTATAAAAAATCAATAATCTTCAACTAATATATACATAATTTTTTAAAAAGTGAGACTCTTTCTCGATTTATATTAATTTTATCACTCATTTTATTAAAATTCTTGTCATTTTTTAATGTGCACACTTTTAAAAAATGGATGAAGTAGGTTATAATACGTACTCATAATAAGTACTTTTTACGCACACGAACGTGTTAGGGCAAATTATTTGATGATCTAAAAAGTACAGTAGTAGAAAGACAATAATATACTGTATATTTTATTTCTCTTACAAGAGATTTTACTACGTTTCGTTTCCATGTCTTTTTCGTTTCCATGTTTTGCATTTTGATGTAAATGGAAAAACTAGTCAACTGCCCAGAATTTAATATGTTATAATTTAAACACGTGTACACGAAATTCTACCAATATATTGATGATAAAACTAATAAATTATTCCAAACAGTTACAAGCTAACTTGTATGATCGATCGAATGGACATTAGTATTCCAATTTAATCTTGTCAGAGGAGTTCACCCTACCCTTAGATTTGATTAAAATATGCCACCCTGCTTAATGATGTGGGGATGGGGTTGAACCTGCACTTGATGTCTTGATCCAAATTCTTATTTTTCCATAAGTAATTTAAATTTATCCTTTTTGAAGCTCTATTTATAAATGTTTTAAAAAACATTGCTAAAAGTGTTAAAACTTTTTAGCACAATTACGTATAGCAATTAATTAGTTTAAACTTCAAAAGAAAATATATATTGATCAAATATCTAAAATTGCAATGAGATCGCTGACCTCGAATGTAACCCGTAGCCGTAGTCAATATTCCTCTTATAATCTACCATTCTGTTGATATTAAAAGCTCAAAATTGTTCCAACTAAAAAAAGTGTTTGATATTAGGGTTAGGATGAGAAGTACTACACGTGTAAAATAGAAAATCAATATTCTATAATCTCAACCCCTTTCATTTTTCTTCTCTCGGAAGGTCAAGATTATGACACCAAGGGCATTTTAAAAGGTGTGCATTATTAGTCGTTAAGAAAAATAAAAACAGGATTAAAATACATAAATTTGATGCTTAGTAATACCAACCCGAACCCTTATCCGGAGCATGCGGGATGCCTTTAATGACCACACTAATTATACAAGAATTAGTTAGGCAATCACTGTGTATTCAAATTTTGTGATTGATGTTTAGAAATTAGAAAGTAAGGAATCGCAACGGCCATACATTTCCGAATTATATATCCCATTTATGGAGATCCCAAAACGAAGTTGAAAATGATAATTTTGCGACATAAGATCACCGTGTGATAACTCAATCAATACATATATATGTGTATATAATAGGACACAACGTCATATCCCTAGGATACACCATATATTAGGATTAATTATTAAAAAATTCACGAACTTTGATCCGTTTTCCAATTTTCTAACATCTTCGAAAATTATTGTAATAACAACATAGCTCTTAACTTTGTAGCAAAATAGATGTGATCAATACATTTCGAACTCAACACTCTGTCTATATATGTTATGTCATAAGTGATATATGGCAAGTGCATCTAAAATTTCTTGTAGAAAATGATAAACGCAACATTATTTCTAGAATCATCTCAAAAGGTAAGCATGTCTATTTTTCAAAAATTGAATAATAATGGTACTTTTATAGCAATTTATAACACACTTTCGAAAATCAAAATCAAATCAAAACTGCTGAATCGGTAGCAATTAATTAACCCTAAAGATCATCTAGAAATTTCTATACACACCATACATAACAAAAAAAGGAAGTATCTTTAGCCCTGTAATTAAATAAATAAACAAGGAATATCTTATATAAGTATTAATATAGATGAGTTACATATATATATATGGAGGGGGAGGGCCCAAACCCAAAGATAGGTTAGTGGAGAGTCGGCATCCAATACTAATCTCGCACTTATTCAAATCCCATACGCCACATGGAAATATACAACACAAAAAGCAAGATAGCTTCGACTAATCTCCATATTCTTTAAGCATTTGATTTGATTTGATTTTCATCTCTCATTTGCCAACACAAACATAACCATGGTGCAGAAAAAGCTGAGCCTCCAACTCCAACATGCTGCAAGCCCCTTTCCACACCACGACGCCGCCAAGAGCCCCCGCGGCGCAGACTTGAAGGCCAAGAAGATGAAGAAATCAATCAAGCGCCCTGCAACGCCGCCGCTCTGTAAGACCACGCCCAATTACATGAAGTCGACAACCTGCTCCGACGCCAGAAAGGAGCAATCGCAGTCGAGGTCGAGTTCATCATCACCCAAAAGAGAAACAGTGAGCTTCAAACCGGCGAGAAAGTTTAATTCAGTCTCAAAAATTGATGCAAAGAGAGCGACGTGCTCGTCTACCTTGAAAGACTCCAAGTTTCCTGCGTTGCTCCCTCTTAATCCGAGCGGCCACTCTGCGGTGAAGGTGTGCCCCTACACCTACTGCTCGCTCAACGGCCACCACCATCCGCCGCTCACCACCTTCCTCTCCGCCGCCAGGCGGGCCAGAGTTAGGGCTCCTCCTGATGATGACGACGATTTCTTCGTCGAAATCTACATGGCGCCGCGGGATAAAGAGGAAGAGGAGCCACTTTCTGAGGAGTTCTCGGGAGATTCCTTTGATGGCTCTGATATGGAGTGGGACACTGGCTATGGCTCGCTTCTGCACTATGCTTACGCACTCCAAAACAAAGATGAGGTTTTGCTGGACGCGCAGGAGTCCGTTGATGAAGATGGCGCCTTTGTATTCTCCAGCACCAGCAGCGATGATGATGAACCAGAATTTGAATCCACTCATCATCTGCAAATTTCAGCTCCTACTCAACAAGAAGAAGAAATAAAAGAAGATGAGGAAAGTCACAACAACTCTCCAACCAAAACTGATGATCTAAATCTTCCACATGAGGAGGCATCGGATGAAGCTGAAGGCGGAGGAGAAATTGCAGAGGAAATTAATTGCCTGCTTCAGTTTGCATCCGTGAAGTCAACTGATGAAGCTGAAGGCAGAGGAGAAATTGCAGAGGAAATTAGTGGCCTGCTTGAGTTTGCAGCAAAGTCGAAGAAGGCGGTGGAGGATGGTGATGAACTGGGGGAATTCAATCCACGAGCACCGAATTTCCTGGAGGTGGAGGCGGAGCCTGAAGCGGAGAGAGTTGATCTTAGGCATCAGGATGTTGACGAAAGGAGGAATTCGGATGAATGGATGGTGGATTATGCACTCAGACAGGTGGTCACCAAGCTCGGCCCTGCTAAGAAGAGGAAAGTTGCACTGCTAGTTGAAGCATTTGAGAAAGTCATGCCGTTGCCGTTGCCATTGCCACCAGCCAAGTTTGATCTCCACTTGAGCCATGTTTCGCGATTTGATCAGCCAAGGCCAATGCAGGCGTGCAGCTGATACCCCCATTGCAGGTAAACTACTATGACTAAATGAACCTAACTGGATTTTGAATGATGTCAAAGCCACAGAATGATGTTGTTGTTTGCGGATCATCTATTCCACGTCTGGGAAACGAGTTGAATGTAATGGTGTTGAACTATCTAGTGTGATGTTTGTTTCGTGTTTCGTTTCCTTATATTTTACCTTGCTTGAGATACTTGTGTGTATCAGCTCATGTTTGCTGCTTCTACTAAGCTCCAAATCCAGTCTCTCTCTGTTGGAAAATGATCTCCAAATATTAACACATGCTTCATAATTTAGTACCATGCTATAACTGAACGACGATTCCCGCCTGAAGATAGCGTGTTAGCCCTCCTTCTCTGCTTCATCTGATGAATAATTTCAGGCAAACATCTATCTAAGGGAACAAGATAACAAAGGATAACTCTTATCTGCCAAACTTTGAGTAGCCAGAAATACACAAATCGAAGGGAATAAATCCTTTGGCTTCAACTGCCAACATTTATGTTTGTTACAGACTTATTTATAAGCTTAGTCCACAGATAGAGTAGAATAGACAACAAGACACGAAGCAATCGAGCGGTTTTGTGTGTGCTGCAAGCCTTACTATGTTTCTTATATGTCTGTTATCAGCTTGTTGGCTTGATAACATCAAAGTGATACACAGGATGTACACTCCAAATTTCTTGACATATTTTCTGGAAAATTCAAATCCATGAAATGGAATGAAGAATCACACTTATTGACAAGATAAAGAGGAGTTGACTGCATCTGTCTCTGCTAACAGCTTCATATTATATTTAAACTTCAGCTTTTATAGCTCATTTCTAAGAGTAATATGGAGAAAAGGTATCTATAATTGTGTTTAATTGGTACTTATATGTTTAAGCTGAACACTAGCTGTGTCGTAATTGCAATTTAAGGACTTGAGAAAACGGAAGACAGATTAAGAGATGCATATATATAAAGGGTGGCAAATCATATATAGGTTGTGAATAAAGAGATGTGGAGATATAATTCTGTCTCAGAGGAGTGGACCTGGAAGAAGCTTCATGATTCGTTACTACAGAATACTCGAGGAATGTCAGATTCCCATTTGTAAGGCAAACTTTGGAAGTAAGCAAAGTGCACTCAGTTCGATAAATAATTTCAATTAGGAGTGAGCAAAATACCCGAAATTCGAATATCCGAACCGATTCAAACCGAAATAAAATACTTGGTGGATTTTCGGATCAAATTTTATATATATTTCGGATTTTCGGATCGGATCGGATTGGGCTAATTGTAACCGAACAAATCCGAAATATATATAGTATATATAATATTATATAATATGTTATTAATACATATTATATATATATATATATATATAAACATATTTACTTATTTATATTAAAATAATAAACTTAAATTTTCCAATTATTTATTTATTTTTATGCTTGTTATTGCCGAATTTCGGATTTTTCGGATCGGATCGGATCGGATCGGATTTATTAAGAAAAAGTTCGGATTTTCGGATTCGAATTGAATCAGAGTTTAGGCAAAATTCGTATTTTCGGGTCGGATCAGGCAAAAATACGATCCGAAATCTGAATACTCACCCCTAATTTCAATTGAGATATCAGGCTGGGCCGAGCCACTTTTGACAACTCTATTAGTCATGACATTTGTAACTAGTGTGTTCAGAAAATTAGTTGAGATTTGCAAACGCAAGAAAGATTTATATCCAACTTTCTTTTCAGCAATTCATATTTCAAACATACATCATCATAGGAATTCTGAATCATCTCTCTCTCTCTCTCTTTTTAAAATGCAACTTAATTTCAAGTATCAATGTTCTGAAAAGAGTCCACTTAATTTGCTTTAAAATCCTTTTACCTAAAAGCCCACTGAGATTTTGGTTTCTTCCATCATGCTGCTAGTGTTGACACTCTATCATTGCTAAGAATCATAACACTGAATAAGCATGTAATAGAAAAGCAAAACTGCAAAATCCCATCACAAAGCTCTATTTAAAGTCCCCTACTCTCTCCTTCCTTTCCACCAACAAACTCAATACTTCACCAAAAATGGCTACTCTCTTCGCCTTCTCTCTCATCCTTCTCTCAACCTATGTGATGGTAACCGAAGCCAAATTTTCTGAGCAGTCCCTCGAAACGCAGAGTGCTCACCGCGTTGAGAAGGTGACCCATCTGCACTTCTTCTTCCACGATATTGTGAGCGGGAAAAACCCGACTGCTATCGTGGTTGCAGGGAAAAGAAACGCATTTGGCATGACTACTATAATAGATGATCCCTTGACAGAGGGGCCGGAGCCCGGATCAAAGGCGGTGGGAAGGGCTCAAGGACTGTATACCATGTCTGCGAAAGACGGGGCAGCTCTGCTCATGGCGATGACTTTTGTGTTCAAGGAGGGCAAGTACAACGGGAGCTCGATCAGCATACTCGGGAACAATCACTATATTGACACCATGAGAGAAATGCCGGTTGTCGGAGGCAGCGGAGCTTTCCGTTTTGCTCGTGGCTATGCCTTGGCGAAGACGAAGAAGTTCATCGTGGGAACAGGAGATGCTGTGGTTGAATACAATGTCTTTGTAATGCATCATTGAAACTGCATTGTGCGCATGTTCAAACATCAGAAATTTCGTCAGTTTTGTTGAGAAAAAAGGTGCTGATATGCCATCTTTGATGCATAATGTAAACCTTCCACAAATTTTACATGTTGGAATCTTCATCTTTTTTAGCACCATGGAGTCAATAATAAGCACAAACAAACACTCTTCACCAACACAAAGATTAAGACTCACACCATGATAATAGGAATACTCCATCAGATTAAGGGATGTGTACACCAAAACAGTTGAAAGAAGAATTATATGCAGATGATACAAATATGGAGGTTTGCTACCATTCTCAGCACATTATGTACTGTAACAAAATTGGAAAAAGGTAACTTTAACATTATCTATACAAATTGAAAAATGGAAAGACTTCATCTTCCTCAACTATACCGTCTAAACCTCCACGCCGAGACCGCAAAAAGCGGCTGATCCTGCCAGCAGATCACGAAGCAGCCGTTCTCGTCTTTCACTTTGTAGCCATCGTAGTTGTAGCTCTGCAAGAGCCTCCTCGCCTGCAGCATCACATGGTAGCTCAAACACACCTTGCCAAAGCCGGCTGACTCAAGCCTAGGGATCCATTTCTCGAGCTTCTCGTGCCTCTCCCTTCTCTCGACACCCTCACACGCTATGATATTCTTGATTTCCCGGCCGTAGAGCATGCTCTCGATCTTCTGACGCTCCATGGAAGCACTTGGCGCGGTGGACTCCAAGCAGTCGAAGAGCGCTGCATAGAAGTTCAAAGCTTCCATGATCCTATCCATCAAATTGGCCTTATTATGATTCGATTCTTGCTCGGTCACCACCATGAGCTTCGGCGAGAGACCCAACAGCGCGTCTAGAAAGCTTGCCATCTTAGATTTGACAGCCGGTGGCGACAACGCAGAATCGGGGCTGGCAGTAGCATCCTTCTTCAGATAGTCGCTGAGGGTGTGTGGATTCAAATGAAACACTCGCTGCAAAAGCACCCCGTTAGGGCTCTTGCTCAACGAGGGCGACTTGTCATCATCAAACGCCAAAAGGGAATGCAGCTGAAGCACGGAGCTTATCGCTACAGCCTCCCCCGTCTTGACACGTAAGCTCCCAACATCAAGACTCTCCAACCGGCTAACTATTGGATTAAACTGGAAAGGGATGTCTAACTTCTCTGCTTCCTCGTTCAATCGATGAGCCACTTGATCCAACACAGCCTTCTCTTGATGAATGCCCGTGATCCGCAGATGGGGCGGCCCTTCTGGCCGCGTGCTCAACGCCTGAATCAGACTAATCCACTGAGCAGGCTCGAAGCAATGCAGGTCGACTATGTGGACCACCTTCTCGCCCTCCATTGCCTCCAAGATCGCCTGGTTCGTGATCACATATGAGAGCTTCAGAAACGGGCAGAGCTCGAAGAACAGCTTCTGAACAAGAAGCTCCTCAGCTACAAAGCTGATCTTGGTGGAGTTGAGGGCCTTATGCAACCCGGGCCAGCCTTTGAGCATGCGGTCAGCAAGAGCTTCTGTGAAGTACGCTGCAATTCTCTGCATTGTGTCTCCATTCGGGGAGGCGAGATGGGTGATGTAATCAAGGCCTATGTTAGCATTCTCGACACTTCCAGCAGCGACGTGGTTAGCACAGGCGAGAAGAAGATGGATCAGACACAGGCCTCTCTCCTCGGATTTCATCTCCCTCAGCCAAGGATAGGGGGATCCTAAACCGGGCGACAGAGACATCATCGAGAACATCTGCAACGGAGACGAGCTTACAGAGGATGATCCCTCCTCCGGCACCATACTTCTACTTATAGTACCACCCTACTACAATTTTTATCAAGACTCATCACAACTATTGATAACATAAATCCAAGATCATTCTTGTTAGTGAATAATTACTGCTTTGTAACAAAATGAAAGTGCATAGTCACGTAACAGAGGATCAAATATCAATATCAAAATGGACATTTTCCTTAAAATCATCACCCTAGTATTCTCTTTCATAATCTAAAATACACAAATTAGAGTATGCACAATCCTTACTGAATGTGTTGGAGAAGAAATACTAATAGCTTATGATTTTTAGGGTAAAAGTCCTCTTTTTTTGGTATCAGATTTTAAACTTCAAAATGCGAGAATTTTCACAGCTGAAAACCTGATTTTAGCACATGATATAAGGAAAACCCTTAAGCAGCGTTTGATCATAAATTAACTACTACAGAATCACCATTTCATCGAGTATTAAAAAATAAGTATGATCAGAACATGATATATTCAGTAACATTCAAACTGAAACATGAATCACAACTTACTTCAAGAAATCAACAGAAAGAAAGCAAAATCAAGATACTTACCGGTATTGGATGCAAACTGGTAGAATTAACCAGAAAATAATCAAACTAAAGGGTTATGTAATTGATAGAAAAAGAAAAAGAAGTGTTGTTGAAGAAAGTGGAAAATCCCCCAAAATGTGAATTGATAGAGGTTTCCATAGCCCAAATAAGGTTGAGAGCCAAATGGAATTAAAGCATTTGGTAGACTTTTCCATGGGTGCTTTTTGTGTGCATGTTATGACAAATCTAAGGGGGTAGATTTTGTCCTTTTTTGCTTTGTTGTTCCCTTGGGGGCTTCAGAGCAATAGGGAATATCTAAAAATCCAAAATCCTCATAAATACATAAGATGAAATGAATTAAAAATTGGGATTGTCACTATGCATAATGGATGGGAATAAGAGGTGGCCAAATTTTGGTGTTATTCCTTAATACAACAAAAAACCAAACAGGTAATGTGAGACCAAAACAAAACAAACACTTGGGGTTGTTGCTTAGTGGGAGATTGCAATGCTACCAAGAGTGAAAGACCCCTCCAACTTTCATCATACAACAAGAAATTTTTTGTTTAATTACTAAAGTATTGGATTTGTTTTGTATTACTACAAGTACAACATTCAAAGAAATTGATGAATCTTGTGGCTCGGGGTGTGACCAATTATCCAGATGTTTCATGTCACATCCAAACTGTCACATGGACATTCTAATACTAATTGGTGTCATGATATTATTATTGAAAAAAATTGTAGAAATGTAAGTATATACTACTAATTTGATTTTGGGGAAAAAGAAGTTGAAAGTTTGTGGCATTTTTCGAAAGAGTAGTCACATATGATAGAGATAGGATCTTGAAATATTTGAATATCCTAATTAGGCTAAATTTATTATAGGTGGTGAGATGGTAGTCCGAATGAAACAAAAAAAACAGTGTTTAATTTGTATGGTTGTGGAAAGGCGTAGACCATCCACTTGTTACTATCCTCTTGCATTTAAAGACAAAGAGACAAAGCAGTTGTGCTACTGCTCTGCTACCTCCCAAAAGCTTCCATTCCAACTTTTGGTTTGCAAGATTTCGAATTTTCTCCTTGGATTCTTCTTCTTCTTCTCATTCCAATTCTTTTAAATACTCTATTTTTTTATTTTATTTTTTAACCTCGTTACCTAATCCTTAATTACGACGAATTTAAGGAAAGAAAATCTTGTGATTATGGAATAACAAAACGTATATCATGTAGCATATTCACGGATATAATGAGGGAGGCTCTCTTTTGTTCGAGGATAGTGCACTAAGTCACTATGTACTAATAAGTGAATTTAGAAATAATTTTTGCCAACTTTTCTTTTTTGTAATTTTGTATTTATTATAATTACAATTTCGAATTCTTATTTTGGTGTGAGAGTGTTAATGTATAGACCATAGAGCAGTTGACTCTGTGACACCAGTCATATTATAAAGTGTCTATTAAAAAAAAGGCCCTATGTCATAGACAGACACAAATGCAGGAGATTTGAGTTAGTTATTTGATTTTCTATGTGTTGTAATGTAGGATATACTTATTTTTCTTATGACTTTTAATTATCATTATAAAATTAGAATTTTTAAAAAAAAATTGATTGTTGTTTACTGTGAGCAATATTGTGAGATTGTGTCATTTTGAATTATTTTATTAGCTTGGATTAGTCGATATGGGAATGCTAGGTTTCGATAGGTGAATCAGTATCAGGTCTTTTTGTAATTAATTTACGAAGATATATAGTGAAATTAGTTCTGGCATGAATACACATATAGCTTGTGAAAATTTATCCACATCACTTGTTTTATCTATTGTTATGCTTTTCCGATTATTAAATTTGTTGTTCATGTTTACATACAACTTGTTCTTTTGGGATGTGCCACACTTTTAAAATCCATGATACTTAACCGTTGAAACTTATTTGAAGTCCAAATTCCATTCTTCAATCAATCGATTTGCTTAGCATTGTACATACACTGATACACCTAACTATTTCTTCTAGTTGTCTTATTGTACCTAGAAAAATGCATCAACAATTAAACAGTATTTGGTATAATTAATGTATTGGCTGGTTTGCCCGAGAGGTTAAGGGGGAAGACTTAAGATCTTCTGCACATAAGTGCGCGTGGGTTCGAACCCCACAGCCAGCAGCATTACTAATTTTATTTATGCTAAATTTTTGTAACTGTACTTTTATATGATTAACCATTACATAATTGGGTTAATAATGTTTTATGTCCCCATCTTTTAGCTTATTAACCCTAGATATTTGTTAATCAATCTGATTTTTATGTTCACAATTATTACAATATTTACTTTTTGTTATTTATTTTTTAGAGATTAATTAAAGTTATATAGTCAATTTTTTATAATAAATACTCCGTCCGTCTCACTTCAAGTTGCCCAAATTACATTTTAGGTATTCCCATAAATTATGGGTATATACCTAATGTGTAAATAAAGTTAAATTGGTCAATCTACTTTATACATATCGAACTATAATTTGCGTACCCAAATACAATTGACCATTTGAAGTGGAACGGAACCGATTAGTTAACCGATGCCGTAGGTCATGTTCCAGCGTAGTGCATTTTCTCTTAAGCCATGGAAATTACAGCAAATTTGATAACTGAGCCTTGTAAAATCATTTTTGGCAAAAATCCAAAAGGAGAAACATCTCATTGCACAAAAGATGATACAACGCGATTAGATCCAATTACACAAGGAAAAAAATAATAGCATCGAAAACCGTTCTACACCAAACCGAAGATATTAAATATTAGTAAGTATTTAAGTGCGTTGGAAAAATGTTGAGTTAAAATTCATGTTTCATAGAAGAGGAAATGGGTGATTTTAACCATTTTGCTATAGAGAAGATAAAATTTAACCCATCAAATAAAAAAGATAAAAATAAACCATTTAGCTTTATAAAAGATAAAATTTAACCCATCAAATAAAAAAAGATAAAAATAAATCATTTTAAATATTTAATTAGTTGTATTTAATTTCTTTTTAGATTCACTTGTGATTTGCTGAGATTTGTTTCTCCTTTTTTTATTATTGAGTTTTCAACTTTTAATTTATCTATTTTATGGATGCTTTCTCCTCTTAATAATACTAAACAATCTCAAAAACAAAATAATTACGTGAATTTATGTTCCAATTTATCGAATAATTGGCTGACTTCGCCATTTTTTAATAAATTTTTGGAGTTTAATTAGTCATATTTAATTCCTTTTTTATATTTAATATTAATTCACGTAACATATGAAAATATGAAAATTCACGAAGTTAACTACTTTAATATCAATTCACGTAGAAGATGAAAATTATTAGAATTCACGAGGTTAATTACCG
>JAYJMF010000030.1:3314602-3330964 GCA_036873715.1 Salvia sclarea
ATATAGATATATATATATATATATATATATAGACTCCCTGTCCATGAACCGCATTTATAAGAGACGTGTTCAAAGTCGTTTATCATATACGACAACTTACTTAATTTATACAAATAGAAATCACAGTAAATGTTGAAAATGGAGTGAACTTATTGGCCCTTCAATTTAAAGATTAAATTTATGCCCTTAAACATGTTTGTTGAGCCAGATTCGTACTTAAGCGCCAAATCAATATAATAATGGATTAATATATATATATATATATTGGTCGGAGCTTATTCAGGAAATTTAACTTTTGTTAATTGAATGCATGTCCCATGACATAAGAATTCCTATAAACTTATTGGACGATGATCATGAGTACTATTGCTGACAAGCCTTAGTTATAGCTAGTAATTAAGGAGTAAGAGATAACTGAGATTAAATCTTAATTCTTAGAAATTGTTACAGATTAATTAGACTCAATCTTCCAAAAGTCTAATACTGTTTCAATATTTTGATTTATAGTGAATATATGTCTCTCTTATTTTCTTATTTGCATCTAAAGATAGATGTAATTCTACAAATTTTACATCTATCAATATAACAATTAATCAATATAATAATTATGTTGCAATTTCTTTATATATACTAGCTAGTATAATTAAAATTTTGGTATTAATATATGTACAGTACACTACAAAAACAGGTGAAATCATGAGACGAGAAAAAGGTGGTGTTATTGTTCAAACTTCAACGCGGCCTTAAATAATATATAGATCAACGATTACTTAAAAATGATTAACAAAAGAAATAAATCGTTCTCGACCACATCGACATTTGGATATATCATGGCATATATATATATATATATGGGGTGGGTTATGGTGCGAAATTTTCATTTAGCACATTTTTTATATGTGTGTAGCACTATCAGTATTATTATTTAGCACTGATTTTAAATATATGAGTTTAACACATATTTCATTATTTCGTAATACAATTTTCTAGCACACACAACACAAACACCTAGCACAAACATCACAAACACCTAGCACAATCTTTGCGTAGCACACGCAGCACAAACACTTAGCACAACTGAGTGTAAATCTCCACATTGATCTATTTCTTACAAAATTTATCTTTACTACCTGAACCTATCCCTATATATATATATATATTATTCTAAAAATGCCGAAAAGAGCTCTCTCCCTCTCTCATTTTTTAGTTCAACTAATGAGACTTTTTTTATACAACAAATTGGATAGCCTTTATATGCTTATTATTTTTCGAGCTAATTAATATATTGCCGGCCGAGTTACAAAAATAAACCCACTTTTGAAATATTGTATTCCTTCGGTCCCAGCTAGTTCGAGACAAAATTTTTGGGCACGAGAATTAAGGAGTTAAAAAATAGTGTAAAATGGTAATAGAAAAAATATACTACTATTATTTAAAGATGTGTGAGTAATAAAAGTGTCTTATAAAAGAAATGACTCAAGTTAGTTGGAACGGCTAAAAAAGAAATACGACTCAAGCTAATTGAAACGGAGGGAGTACAATTTTTATTTTTTTACTAAAATACTTATTTAATTTTATTTATTACGAAACGATACACCCTACCACCTTCCACATGGAGGGACCATCAAAGATTTCCATTCCTTCTTTCGAAAATACTAAACACAATCATTTCTATCATTCTTTTCTTACTTTTGTTATAATAAGAAGTTACTATCTCTCGCTTTAATCCATGCAATGCATCGTTCATTGATTTTATACATTTTTTTTTTATTAAAAGAGTTGATGTTTATAGAATTGGTCGACTCTCTCCGTCCCAGCTATCTTGAGCCATTTCTTTTCAATACGGGAATTAAGGAGAGTTGAAAAGTAGTGTAAAGTAATGATAGATTTATATACTTCTTAAAGTTGTGAGTGTAATTGGGACGAAGAAAGTATATATAATATATATATATATATATATATATATGGATATATGTCTGTAGAGAAACAAAGTATTTTACATTTCAAGAAGAAAAAGACACAAGAAAGGCGGCAGAGAGGGATTCTGCAAGTAAGCCCTCTGATTCTTTCTTGACTAAATGCTGCAGAGAAAATTTGTAGCAATCATTTTTCCACATGCTGAGCTCTAATTTCTCTACATTATTGAACTCTCCAGTCTCCATATAAGCAGTGAAAAATCTTAAACTTTGAGCTGATTCATGTATATGTGCAAGAATCAATCTTGATTCCATCAAAGCAAAATCTTCACCATTTCTAATGAATCTATTGAAAAATGAGTGTTCAACTAAGTCTTAGTAGTGACTAGTGAGTGCTTATGAAATTATTTCCCTTGACAATTTTTGTAATTGCTCTTCACAGGAGTGGGGAAGCTAGTTCTTGAGAGCCATTTTTTGCAGAAAAATCATGCCTTTTCTGCAATGGCTAACATCAACAGATTGTTCCATCACCGTTGCTCAGCCTTCTGATTCTAGCTCTTTTTCGATGATACTAAATTGGTTAGAATTCATTTTTGTCTCACCATGTATGCAGAGGGTTCTGTTTTTGGCCATTGATCTTGCTCTTGCATTAGCCCTTTTAGTTCTAGGGTTCAAGAGGTTGTATCGTAGATTCCACGTTGGGCGAAATTCGGGTCTTGAAAAGCCCCTTCTTGGAGTTGGAGGTGATAGTTCTGATTTTAGAGTCACTATTTGGTTTAAAGTTACAATTTTTGTGATAGCCCTCTTGGCTTTATCCCATGGTGCTTTGTGTGTGTTTGCCATTAATCGAGGAGTGGGGATTTTCTTCGACTTGTTTCAAGCAATGACTAATGTAGTGCTTTTGGTTGTCATTGCACATGAGAGAAAATTTGGGGCTATTTCACATCCAATGCCCCTTCGAATCTATTGGGATTGTAGCTTTGTTTTAGCTTGTTTGTCTTCTGCAACAGCTCTCGTTCGTTTAGTCTTGAATAGGGATGTTGATCGAGGTATGGAAGTCGATGACATCTTCTCCTTAGCTAGCTTCCCTTTATACGCTTTCCTGTTTGTTGTTGCCATCAAGGGATCAACGGGGATAACTGGCACGAACGTTGACGAGAGCTCGACTCAAGAACCCCCTTTATCTGATAAAATGAGTGGCTACGCCACGGCTTCCTTGATCTCTCGAGCAATGTGGAACTGGATGAATCCGATCTTGAGGAAAGGGTACGACTCTCAGCTGCAGATGGATGATGTGCCTTTGCTCCCGCCCGATCATCAAGCCGAGAAAATGGTCGAGCTTTTCGAGCAACATTGGCCTAATCCTAGTGAGGGCTCGAAAAATCCTGTGAGAACAATGCTGCTGAGATGCTTCTGGAAGGATCTTGTCCTCACGGGCTTCCTCTGTGTCGTGCGTCTCACTGTGATGTACATTGGCCCGATTTTGATCCAAGGTTTCATCAATTTCACGTCGGGCGATAGAAGCAATCTTGATCAAGCTTATCTATTAGTACTCATTCTACTGATTTCGAAGTTTGTGGAAGTTGAGAGCTCACATCAGTTCAATTTCCTGTCCCAGAAGCTCGGGATGTTGATCCGTTCGACTCTGATCACCGCACTGTTTCAGAAGGGGCTGAAATTGTCGAGCTCGTCGAGGCAGGCTCACGGAGTGGGCCAGATCGTGAACTACATGGCCGTCGATTGCCAGCAGCTCTCTGATATCGTGTATCAGCTCCACACTCTGTGGCTGATGCCGTTCCAAGTTGGAGCCGCCCTGCTGCTTCTGTACGTCTATTTGGGCGTGTCCGTGGTGGTCTCGTTGGTGGCTGTCGTGGCAATCATGTTCGCGACCCTCTCGGTCACCTACAGGACTAACGCGTTCCAGTTCAAACTGATGATGAGCCGCGACGCTAGGATGAAGGCCACGACGGAGCTCCTCAACAACGTGCGCGTGATCAAGTTCCAAGCGTGGGAGGAGCATTTCCACAAGAAGATCTGGTCGGCCAGGGAGAAGGAATACGGCTGGCTTGCTAAGTTCACGTACACGATCTCGGGCAACATGATCATGTTTTGGAGCGTGCCGCTTGCTGTGACGGCCCTCACGTTCGCTGCTGCCACGTTGCTCCGTGTGCCTCTTGATGCAGCGACTGTCTTCACCGCAACTTCCATTTTCAAGATCTTGCAGGAGCCGATCCAGAGTTTTCCGCAGACGCTCATCTCGGTCTCCCAGGCCATCGTGTCATTGGGGAGGTTGGACGGCTATTTGACTAGCCAGGAGCTCGATGATTGTGTCGAGAGGGGGGGAGGCGGTGAGGTGGCAGTCGAGGTGAGGGAAGGCTCGTTTTCGTGGGATGATGAAGGGGATCAAGCAGTTCTTGAAGGCTTGAGCTTTGAGGTGAGGAAAGGAATGCTTGCAGCCATTGTTGGAACCGTCGGATCCGGGAAATCCTCGTTGTTGGCTACTGTTCTTGGCGAGCTACGTAAAATCTCAGGAAAGGTACTATCTTTTCGCCTCTTTGAGACCTCTATGATCAAATCTATTAGCCCTTTTCATCAAGATTAGTTTTTGAGCTCTTTGTAGGTGAGAGTGTGTGGGACGACGGCCTATGTAGCGCAGACAGCGTGGATACAGAACGCGACGATTAAGGAAAACATCTTGTTCGGATCAGAAATGGATAGTGGGAGATACAAGAATGTGATAAGGGTGTGCTCTTTGGAGAGGGATTTGGAGATTCTCGATCATGGTGATGAAACGGAGATTGGTGAGCGCGGAATCAACCTCAGCGGCGGCCAGAAGCAGAGGATACAGCTTGCTAGAGCAGTGTATCAAGATTGTGACATATATCTGCTTGATGATATATTTAGTGCTGTCGATGCTCACACCGGTGCTGAAATTTTTAAGGTTTTTACAAAGATCTTGAAACTCGGCCCTAATTTTGTTTCCATCACGCGATTTCTTGGTTTCGTGCTCGTCTCATTGCTCGATTTTTTCGCAGGAATGTGTAGGAGGATTGTTGAAGGGCAAAACAGTTCTACTTGTCACACATCAAATTGATTTCCTTCACAATGCTGATTTGATATTGGTAGCTATAATACTTCATTTCCATTTCTTTCTTGTTGATGTTAATTCATTTCCTCTTATATATATGTGTGTGTGATGATTTTGTGTTGATTGTTGAAGGTGATGAAAGATGGGAAGGTTGTTCAATCCGGCAAGTACAAAGAGCTCCGCGAAGCCAATCTCGATTTCACCGCGCTTGCAGAGGCTCACGACACCTCGATGGAGCTAGTCGGGACAAGCTCGACCGGGGCCTCGTGTGCAGAAGAGACACGCGCACCGGAATCGCCCCTTGGAGCAGCACCGGCCTCGCCCAGACCTGAGCCGGGGAAGTTCAAGGCCAGCAAGCTCATTGAAGATGAGGAGAGAGCGACTGGCCGGGTGAGCCTCAGCGCATACAAGCAGTACTGCACGGAGTCGAACGGGTGGTTAGGAGTGTCGGGTGTCCTGATCATCTCCTTGCTGTGGGAGCTGTCGCAGTTGTCGAGCGATTACTGGCTCACGTACGAGACCTCGGGCGGCCGGAGCTTCGTGGCGTCCCTGTTCATCGGCGTCTACTCGGGCATAGCTGTTGTCTCGTGCTGTTTCATTGCGGTGAGGTCGTTGCTGACCGCGTTCCTGGGGCTAAAAACTGCCCAGAGCTTCTTCGGCCAGACGCTAGACAGCATCATGCACGCGCCGATGTCGTTCTTTGACACGACTCCGTCCGGCAGAGTGCTGAGCCGTGTAAGTAGTTATGCTCCCGTGTGATGTACGTGTAAATGCAGGCAGGGCCGTTCTGACAGACAAATGCCCCATGTTTTTTGAAAACTTGCAGGCATCGTCTGATCAGACGAACGTCGATGTTCTGATCCCGTTCTTCATGATTCTCACCCTCTCTATATTCATCGGATTGATCGGAACGTTGGTGGTGATGTGTCAATTCACCTGGCCCACAATCTTCATCATAATCCCACTCATCTGGCTCAACATCTGGTATCAGGTATGCCCAACTTGGCCTGTTTCCTTTCTGGGGAACTTTTATTACTCACACAACTTTAAATACTAGTATATATTTCTATCACTATTTTATACTACTTCTCCTCTATGCCTCGTCTTGTGACCCGTGTGGTTTGCAGGGCTATTACATTACAACGTCTCGTGAGCTGACGAGGCTCGAGCAAATCACCAAAGCCCCAATCATCCATCATTTCTCCGAGACCATCTCGGGCGCCACAACCGTCCGTTGCTTCAACAAGCAGGCCGAGTTCATTCAAGAGAATCTCGACAGGGTGAACTCGAATCTGAGGACGAACTTCCACAACAATGCATCGAGCGAGTGGTTAGGTTTCCGGTTAGAGATGATCGGAAGCCTTCTCCTCTGCGTTTCCACCGTTTTCCTCATCTTGTTGCCTAGTAGCTTTGTCCAGCCAGGTATATATATACATAGGGCTGTCTAAATGGTTATCGGTTTTGAATCTGAGATATCTTTCTGATTCGAATTTTTTGTTCTTTTTCCCGCCAGAATACGTCGGGATGGCTCTCTCGTACGGCCTTCCACTTAATTCCCTTCTATACTACACTGTCTACCTTGGCTCAATTCTTGAGAACAAGATGGTCTCTGTGGAGAGGATAAAGCAATTCATCAACATTCCATCGGAAGCAGCGTGGTCGAGATCCGACTCCCCGGCTTCTCCCGACTGGCCCGATCGCGGCCAGATCGTGATAAAAGACTTGCAGGTACTACATCCCACCTCCAATTCTTTCAACATTGAAGTTTCACTGTTTCTTCATTGAAATGAAGTTGTGTTTGTTTTACTGAGTATTTAAAGGATAAGATGGTCAAATATGTTCAGAATTAATCAGTCCATCAAAGTAAATGGTAGATTAGCTTTGATTATTTTTATCTATCCATCCTATCATGCAAAGTAAACGCTCCCTGAAAGTCAGAACAATTTTGATAAATGTTGTCTTATTTGCAAGAACTACTAGGTTCGGTTGAGACAACTCGTAACGAGTTGTGGCTTGCTAATGCGTGCAGGTTAGGTACCGAGACAACACCCCTTTGGTGCTGAAGGGAATATCTCTGAGCATCAACGGGGGCGAGAAAATTGGCGTTGTGGGTCGAACCGGAAGTGGGAAGTCCACTTTGATCCAAGTCTTTTTTAGGCTTGTGGAACCGTATTCCGGGAAGATCATAATTGATGGAGTGAACATATGCAACCTCGGACTACACCAACTTAGGTCTCGTTTCGGAATCATCCCTCAAGAACCGGTCTTGTTCGAGGGAACTGTTCGGAGCAACATCGACCCGCTAGGGTTGCACTCGGACGACGAAATATGGAAGGTACGTGCCTATCCTCTATCCCACTTTTGGTGTCACACTTCTGTCCCATTATATAAACTATGTTTATTTTTATTTATTTTTCTCAATTTTTGTGTGTGTTTTAATTCAATTTTATGATAAAAATGTAGGGTTAAGTACATCTAAATAGGATTTATAATCACTTTTTAGCATTTAATTTTCATTTTCTAATAATAATTGTATACAACGGTTTAAACTTTAGTTTTTGGTAACAAATTTTCATTAAGGTTTACCATATTATAATAATTTTTGTTTTTTTCGCTATAGATATGATTAGAATTTATGAATTTGATTGGTGTGTTACGGAATGTACACAAAAATATATTGGACAGAAAAATTTGCGGATAAATGTGTAATTAGAGGAGCGGCCCAGCAAAGCCCAATTTTTGGACATATTGGGCTTGTAATGGGCCCGAGAAAAATACCAGAAATTTTGTGTTGGGGCTGACTGGGCCACTTCTAACAACTCTAAACGTAGTTGTGAAAAGAAAAATCCACTCATAAATAGAAAAAGAAAGTTCATATTTTTTCATGTAACAATTTAAAAGTTCAATATATTTTTCGTGATTATTATGTATGGAGGCACATTTCTGTCAGGTCGGAGTACCATTTACCAATACACGTAATACCATTTCATATTTAATAGAGTACCACTTAAGACACAGTTCATCATATAGAGTACCAATATATATTGAATAAAGTACCAATTCATATAACATGAAGTACCGCCGGCCTGACGGTCAGGCCGGCCTGACAGAAATATTTGTCTTATGTTTTATTTTTGTAGAGCCTTGAAAGCTGCCAACTGAAAGATGTAGTCTCAGCAAAACCTGAAAAGCTCGACTCTTCAGGTGATTTGTTTTATACATAGAAGAACATTCGAGTGAGAACGACTTTTAATATGAGAATGTGAGAATAAAATAATTATGAATTGACCATGAAAGTCGATGAATACGTCGAAAAATGGAATTTTCACTGGGTTCGAATTCCATGAGCTATGAAAATTCTATTTTTCTTCCACCTTTTTGATTCAGTAACTTTGTCGACGGATTCATCAACTTTCACGGTGAATTCATAGATTTTCTGATGTTCACATTCTCACGATGAAAACTGTTTTTACGATATATATGTGTTTTTTTTGGGCTAACAATTAGGTGCATTTTGTTGTTGTTGTGTGTGTGTGTATATATATATATAGTGATGGACTCGGGCGACAATTGGAGCGTGGGACAGCGACAGCTCCTATGCTTGGGGAGAGTTCTGCTGAAACGCAGCAAGATTCTCTTCATGGACGAGGCGACGGCGTCCGTCGATTCTCAGACGGACGCCGTGATCCAACGGATCATCCGACACGACTTCTCCGTGTGCACCATCATCACCATCGCGCACCGGATCCCCACTGTCATTGACAGTGACCGCGTCTTGGTCATAGACGACGGTTAGTTTTTTCGTTTTATAATAATCAGATGAGATCCTCTATTCCAAAATGATAGCCACCGGTGACTTTTTTACATACTTTTTCTTTTGGTGTTGTGTTTTTTAACAGGTTTGGCTAAGGAATTTGACAATCCATCGAAGCTTCTAGAAAGGCCTTCGTTGTTTGGTGCTTTGGTTCAAGAATATGCCAATAGATCATCTGGATTATGACAATTTTCCAACTCCTCTCTCTCTCATTAATTAATAATCATATATAGATGCCAATTTTTGTTTCTAGAAGAAATAGAAGATTTGGGCAATCCCAATATTATTCTAATATTATTATAAAGATAAAGAAAATGTTCTCCTTCATCTCATAATTGTTGGCTCGATTTCTTTTTGGAAACAACATTATAATACTATTTCACGTTATTTGAATTTGAAATGGATAGTATAGATTTCCAATACCCACTATAGTTTTGCAACTTTCCATATTCCCAACAACAAATAAGGGTAATGGAAGTAAACACAAATATTCAAATTAATAACAAAAAGGCTCTTTTGAAATTAAGAAGAATCAACAACAAATAGTCTTGGACGTAATCTAGAACCATTTTCAACATTTTGTGTAGCCATTAATCATGTGCGAAAAATCGAGCTTTAATGATAGTATTAATGATACTCACAATTTGAGATATCTAGGAAAATCTCCTAATCCCAGTAGGCAAGTACCTCCAAGAACAGTGCAATAAAGTGGAAACAAATACTATTGCTTAATTGCATTTTCAAATATATTATATATAAATTGTTAAACTGAAACAGAGCTGAGAGCTCTATACTCAGGCGTTACATAAAACATACCTGCTTTTCACAGATAATCACATAGGCAAATTTTCAGTAGCAATTTCTGCTACATCATCAAAGAATCACGAAATTTCTGAATCCGAAGAAGCAGAAGCGATCCAACCTGTTGTATGGACCACAGTAGATTAGGCCGAGGAGGGCGTGAAAGGATTCCGATTCTGATCTTGTCATGATCTCATCCAAGACCTGCCAATACATAAAGGATGGAGAAGAGGATTTAGTCGAAGCTTGAGGACCGGCTCCATCTGCAACCCAAGTAGTCCTCCACCGAGACATTCTGCTCAACGCTACTTGTAGACGTGGTTTCATCTTCCAAATCGAGCAGTGCAAGATTAATGAAGGATTGGATGTCTGTTGCAGATTGTTCACCATCAGCTTTAACGTGTTCTCCACATTTAGCCTCCTGTCTCGCCCATTCTACAATGTCCGAGTCTCCTTGGAGGAGTTTGAGAACCTGTTTTTAAGTTCAAAAGTGAATTGATCTCGTCTCGTTACAATCTCAACAGACTACCTCAGATCAATAAATAAAGCTTACGAGGCTAATACTAGGACGAGAATGAGGTGTATGTCTGATGCAGAGGGTTGCAGCTAAGACGACATTCTCAAATTGATCGCTGTCATAAGCATCACCCAAACTGGTGTCACGCAGTTCTGAGATTTTTCCTTCCTTCAGAATGTGTTTTGTCTGAAAATATCCCAGAGCAGTTAGCTGGGAAATACAATTGAACAGATAAAGACATGAAGAAATTAGATACTCACCCACATTACCAAGCTCTCCTCGCCTTTTGGTAGTCGATTATCAATAGGCTTTCTACCTGACAAGAGCTCGAGGAGTACAACACCAAATGCATAGACATCAATCTTTTCATTCAGTTTCCCATTCTCGAAACACTCTGGAGCCAAGTAGCTGTCACAAAAGGAGTGTTATGTACTAATATGGCAATGAGTGGATGTTATCCGAGTTTATAAAAGTTACCCAAATGTTCCAGCAATATCAGATGTATCCGTATCCATATCATGAGAACAGCTTGCTGCCCATGTGGCAAGCCCAAAATCCGATAGCTGTAAGGGCGATGAGAAGTTTTAGAATGAATAGCGCAAAGACATCAAGTTGATGTGGGAGGAACTTTTATTTACATGGTACCTGTGGCTCAAAATCGTCTGAAAGAAGGATATTTGAAGATTTCACATCTCTATGGATAATTGGCTCAGCAGCGTTATGTAAAGCGTCCAATGCCTCAGCAACTCCCAAAGCAATCTTATATCTCTCCGCCCAACCAAATAGATCTCGAGATACTGGATTACCTAATCCAAAGCAGAGTGATGAGGTAACATATACGGTATACCGTTAACAGCAATTCCATGTAAGAAGTAGAAAACACTCATGTACGTACCGTGGAGATTCTCTTCTAAGCATCCTCTGGATAAAAGATTATAGACCAAAAGTAGTCGGCCTTCATCATGACAGAAGCCAAGTAAAGAGATAATGTTTTTGTGATGAAAAGACGTAAGGATTTCGATTTCTGAAACAAAATGTTCTAATACATAGTTTGAAGGCTTTAGATTTTTCACAGCTATATCCCTGCTTCCTGGTAGACAGCCTTTATAGACCTCGCTGCTTCCCCCGTTTCCAATCAAATATTCTGAAAATATGGTTTGTTGTAACGAATAAAACCTCCAATAGTCAATATGATATATTACAATAAAGAACAATTCACAGAGCAAACCTGATATGAAATCTTTTGTTGCTAATGAGAGTTCTTGGTAGCTAAACAACTGGCATTTGTTTGCGTATTTCTCTTGAAGATCTCTAAGTTCTTCTGAGAAAATCGTATTGGAGTGGGCACCAGAGTTGGTATCAGCTGAATACTGCGTGACAGAATCCTTTTCTTCCTCCAAATGTGAACAGCAGTCATCCCTATTGGATGCCTTCTGATCAGGATAAATAGCTGCAAAAGATTGTCGGCTTGGTAGTTTTGATAGCCACTGCATCACGGATGACTTCTTAGGAGAAGAATCTCCACACCTTCTGCTTCCATGTAAGAACATCCCGGGAAGTAGCATCCACCGTGATCCCCAAACAGCCATTTCTTGAGTTTTTCGAGGTACTAGAGCCATCGAGATGCTCTCACTCCCACTACTAGATGATGATGAGACCCTCTGGGGTGGTAGACTCAAGGGGCTACTGGACAAAGTCTTCCTCTTTTTGAATCTCGATCCTGATGCATCAAGGCTTCGAAAGTCCATGTTGATGGGACCAGTTAATTCACTCCGGAACACAATCTTACCATTGTCAACACATATAACTGATACTTTCTTTTGGAGTCTCTTGGCACATGACTTGGCAAGAGAGATTTTGGATTGAAGTGTGCGGTGGACATTTGAAGTACCGACTACTAAACTCCTCGCACCACAAGATGTTGCCTCCCTGGACAAGATTTTCCGAACTGGTGATCCTCTACAGACCTTGAGCTTGAGATCCACCTAACACCATCTCGTACATTATGAGCAGGCTCAATATAAATTTGCTCGGATGAACTAGTAAATCATGTCCCACCCCCTAAACTCCCCCAAAACCAGAACAGATACACGACGAAAGAATGAAAGACATATACCACAAGCCACTCTAAGTAGGTAGCGTTTACTTTGCATGATACGATGGATTGATATAAATGATCCAAGCTAATCTATTTTTTAAATTGATGAATAAATGATGCATTGCTCAATTTTGAACTAGTTTGACAATCTTATCCTTTTTTAACACGTTGACTATCTTATCCTTCGAATACACAATACTATGTTTTGTCAATCTAGCTTATCACTCAAAGTAAACGCTACCTCTAAGTAATTACGTCTCGGCTACAAAGAACTAAAGCTTGCAAAAGCAAATCAAGATAAAAACACTCTGTTCTGCATCTGAAACATAAATATAAAAAAGTTGAGGCACTCTTCACTCTTCACTCTTCACTCAAACTAAAGAGAACTGATCTAACTAAATTCCTTTTCACAACCAATCAATTGGAAAACAATGGAAAAGTCAACAGTCTCGTGAGAATACCTGCTTTAGGTTACACAAACCTTCAAATGCAGCCAGCACCGAGTCAAAAGCCTTCACCAGCGACAGCATATGTGCTTTATCTTCTCCGCGCACAAATTCAAAGCAGAAACACAAAATTAACTCAGAATTTCAACACAATTCATAGTAAACGCTTCTATTCCCAATTATCCACACAGTATACAGTGGAAACAAGTCTACTCCAAACTCTCAAACTAAATGCTTCAATTCCCAATTAGCACAATATTTATGGCGGAAAATCGCGATACAGAGAAATTAGCACTGCGCGATTGAGACTCACCGGCGGCAGGGTCGAGGACGTAGAGAGCAATGACGCGGTCGCCGGAGCTGGCCGCCTTCACCAGCGCCCACGTCAGCAGCTCTTTGCTCCGGGAATCCAGCTTCACGCCGACCACGACCACCGCGCCGCCTTCGCCGGCTGCGGCGCCGATACATACCGGGCTCATTTCCGGCTACGGTTACACCGCAGTGAGGAAGGATTGCGTTCAATTTTCCCGTGTTCGTGGAGCCTCAGCCTCCATAGCTTGGTGGTTTTGGTTCTCTCTGTAAAAGCAGCCAGTTTTTTGTCGAATAGTAATATTCCGCTTTCTGTCTTTTGCTGCGTCGAAGTTTGGGAAGACAAAAGATACTTATTTCTTCGGGATTGGCTATATAATAGGACAAAATTCGCCTTATTTTATCTTATTTTTAGATTTTTATATTCACTTCGTCACATTACAAATGTGGCACAAAATTTAAGGAATAAATATTACAAGAATGTTTAAATAAAATAAAATTAAATAAAAGGTAAAATAATAAAATAGGAGAGAAACTAAAAAATAAAAATATCAATTTAAACTCTGAACTATACGTGTTTTTATAAATTATCCTAAACTTTAATAAATATTTTTTTAAACCACAAACTATCGGCTTTTTTATCAAAAATATCTCGAACTTGAATATGTTTTTTAAAACCTCAAACTATATATATATTTTTTTTTATCAAAAATACGTTATGTTTATTTTTTGTTTTGATGAGAAATCCAAGTATACGGGTTGAAAAATTGATTTTTCTTCAAAAATATTGTACTTTTATTTTACGCTTGCCGAGAAATCCAAGTATTCACGTTGAAAAACTATTTTTTCAAGAATTTTGGGCTGAAAGAAGAGTGCATGGTATTTTTGATAAAAAATCAATAGTTTGGGATTTAAAAAAATATATATTAAAGTTTCAGGATATTTTTAATAAAATACGTATAGTTCAGAGTTTAAATTGATATTTTCCTTTTACAGAATACAGTAGTATATATTTATAATAAAATATTAAAATAAAATAAATAAATATTTTATAATAGGCATAGGCATGATTATTTTACGACTTGAGCTATTCCTCTTCCTAACGTTGAAAACAAATTTAAGTATTTAACCCATTGAAGTGAATTTAACCAACATATCGACTCAAAACATTAAGGGGGCATTTATTTTGTTTGTAAATTAATTATCAAAAGCAAAGGGCGGATTTGAAAAGAAGATAAAAAAAGTAGAAGTACAATAAAATAGGTTTAAGAGTACGGCCAGCTAATTAAAAATTTAATACGACGTTTGACCATTAATAAATGCACTGACTAACCCCAATTTTGGGGAAGTATTTGCGTTTGTGATGTTCCCTTTCCTGCACTGGTTATCAATTTAATATTGGAATAAATTTAAATACTGCATTATGATTAGGGATGTAAATGGGACCAAGAATTGATTGTCTATTAATGTCGCTTGACAATGACATGCTATTTCATTGAAGTACAATTACTTCTTCAATTTCGATTTTAAATGTTTATACACAAGAAATTTTGAGACAATGCAAAAACAAGAAATTTTGGGCCCATATTGTGTAACGCGTGGGCGAGAGAGAGACCCCAATTGAGAGTTTGGGCCCTTTATGTTGTAGACTTTGGGCTTCTTTTAGTAATTGCCTCAAATGGGCGGCCCAATTATAGTTTCATTCTATGTTTTCCTAAAATTGAATTTTACCAATTTAATTTTGAGTTGGCAAAATAGAAATGATGTGCCGTGGAATGTACGAATCAATAATAATAATAATAAATAATAATAATTAATTATTATTATTATTATTATTATTATTATTATTTATTATTATTATTATTATTATTATTTGGAAAAATTCTACCATCCAAAGTTTTTAGTTCACTAGTACATAGTAAACTAACTCAGAAGAAAATTATTTAGGTATATAAGATAGGTGGGACTGAAATAATGGTAGAAAGTGGAGTTATAATATCTCATAATCTATAATAAATGTAAATCGGTTATGCTGCGAGAGATCTTGTATGTACTAAATTACTAATTATAATCTCATATTATATACATTGTGTTCAGCGTGAGCTTAAAAATACCACATGCGTGTTTGACTTCCAATAACAAAAAAATAATACAACACCTTATGCTTCAACCTTTTTTTTTTTTGCATCGTTTATCACGATGCTAATTATAACTTAGCTATTAACGGTATATGAATGCCATCGTTTTACGATCATGAGAGCATATCATAGTCCAAACTTGTTACAAAAATCAAGATTTCAAAATGTTGTAAAGATTTGAGTCTTTATCAAGAAATGGAAGTCTAGAATTATTTTTGGAGACATTAAGTTTTGAAGAAGAAAATGTGGCAAAGGTAATTTGCAGTTTCTCTCATCCTTTCTTGATTCAATATATCACATATTAGAATCAGCTAGATTGATCATTTCTCTTGATATTTATGTGTGATTGATTGCTCTACTCATGAATTAGGATCACAAAGAAAGAAGCAAGTCTTTTTTTCCTAAATCATGGCTTCTCTAACATGGCTCACATCTCTCGATTGTTCCACCTCCATTGTTGAATATTCCGACAATTCAACCTTGTTACAAAACATAGTAAAATGGATAGAATTCATTTTGCTATCACCATGTCTGCAGAGGTTTAGGTTTCTAGCCATTGATCTTGTCTTCCTCTTAGCCCTTTTACTACCATCACTCAAAAGGGCATATCGTCGCTTCCTCGTTGTCCAAAGCCCCTCCCTCGTCTCCCTCGAAAGCCCCCTTCTCCGAGCTCGTGCAAGAGCTACTCTTTTGTATAAATTCACATTTTGTATAACATCCCTCTTGGCCTTAGCCTATGCTTCTGCCTGCATATCTGCATTGAGTCGAGGTGTGAAATCCGAATGGAATGTGATAGAGATCATGTTCAATTTCGTTCAAGCAATGACTAATGTAGTGATTTTGTTTGTCGTTGGAAATGAGTTTTCATGTGGAGCTCTGTCTCATCCATGGCCTCTTCGAGCGTATTGGAGCTCGAGTTTTTACATAGTCTCGTTGTTCTCTGCAATGGCGCTCGTTCGCGTAGTTTTGAATGTGGATGATGTTGATGGAGATATGGAAGTGGATGACATACTCTCCTTGGCTAGCTTCCCTTGCTACACTTTCTTGTTTGTTATCTCCATCAAGGGGTCGACGGGGATTGAGATGGATGTTGGAGAAGATGTTGATGTGAAAACCTCCATAATTTGAGTGACTATATGTACTTGTGATTTTATAAAAAACTAGCAGTGAGAACGTGCGTTGCACGTTTAGCAAGCTTGTTTTTATAAAGATGACATTGATAATTGTATTAATTA
>JAYJMF010000030.1:3331064-3344224 GCA_036873715.1 Salvia sclarea
TTTTAAGTATATAATAACCATTAATTTCAAAAAAATTACAAAATTGCCATTCAAAATTGAAATTGAATTTCAATTGAATTTTAATTTTTTTTCTAAAATTAGTTTTTTTTTCTAATTTTTTTTCTAAAATTGTATCTTTACAATTTTTTTTTCTAAAATTAGTTAATTACGCAATTATTTTGAATTTTAATTTGATACGAAAAAAAATATTTAATCCAAAATATTTATTTGGTCCACATTAAATTAAATCTTATTGTTTACTCTAATACCAGGTTAACATATACTCCATACAAGATAAATTTCTCATAAGACACATATTTTGTATGAAAATCTACTAATTATTAAAAAGATACAACCAAAAGCAACAAGAACATACCTATAGGAGTGTGTGTGTATTGGCCTAGTGGTAGGAGGTTAATGCCCGAGGCCAAAGGTCCCGGGTTCGAGTCCTCCGTGACGCGATATTTAACATTTATGCATTTATTTAAAAAAAAAAAAAAAAACAAAGAGAACATACCTATAGGCTATAGCCCATTTCACGTAAACTCATTGGAGAAATTCTACAACATCTATTGTTACATCAGACTAGAGCGTTTTCTGTATTCCACAATCACTTTTGTTGGTTTACTAATTCGAAAATACTCCAGAAGACTTACGTTGTCTACATTTTGGAACAACACATCAATTGAATTAATTATCTTAATTTTGGGCAAAAAATATGGAATCTCTGTCAAACTTAAAAATCAATTTTAGGGATTACGTTCACTAAATTAATTATAATTCATTGCAGCAAATCTGCCACCCAGGAACCAACTGAACTGCCCATGCGGACAATTAATTATAATTCATAATACCATAATGATATGTTAATGATGATAAATTTTGTGCCTATATATTTCATATTTCTGCAACCAAAAACTGATTGTGGAAATATATTTCTTTTTGGTATTATATAATGTATTACATATTTCTGCAACCAAAAGACTAGAGAGCAAGAGAATTACAAGTTCAAATAATATTGCTTAAATTTGAGCTACACAAGATACTCAATATTGGCTACTGCACGGAGAAAATATCATGCCGAATCATCAATGTATGTTTTATGTTGAGCGACCAAAGGAAGAAGACGAGACGATGACAATAAAGAAATAAGAGTCTCGAGTAACAAAGTTGAACAGGCGAAGCAAACGCCTTGTGTGTGCTATTTTTTAGACATTCACTAGATCACTTGTAATCTTTTTCTCATATTAGTGTCGAAGATTGCATCCGTTTGCATTTATTTCACTCTCAAATAGCATTGCAATCAAAAAACATGTTTTTTGTACTTTCTGATCGAGTATATATGAACAATTTGATTCCACATATGTTAAAACAAGATGTTTGGGGTAATTCTGCATCATTAATCATTATCGGTGCCCATCATTCAGGTTCTACTTCTCCTTATCATGGGTGAAGTTAGCTTTAACTCTAATGGCAAAGGAAGGATTCACAATTAAATAATTCTATCTACAGATGATATAACAACTTTAGTTGTAAATTGTTGAAGCAATTTTATCAGAAAACTGGAGAGCATCTTGTTTTGGTGCCACGTTTTTTATGCCTTAAAAAACACAAAATATCCTCTGCCCTCTTAAGCCTTTCTCTTGCAAAAATAGAATCTCACAGTAGGTGAGGCGATAAACTGCATATGATTTTTTTTTTTTTTTTGTTCTTTTAATTTTCTCTTGAAAACATTTAGATAGATTTCATAAAGAAATATGTGCTTTCTTAACAATCTTATTTGAGTAGACGTGTTTCTAACTCATCTAATAGAATATACAAGGCAGAACTTGTTATTGTTTATAATGGTTTATTAGTGAATCTCACGAGATAGGTTGATTTTGAACTCAGAATTAATTTGCAGTAGTTTGATTTTTAGCTAAAACTTGATTGTTGCCAGGTCCTCAATGTGTGTTGTTTTGTGCTAAAGAGCGGAGAAAGCTACCTAATCAGGGGTATACTTGCTGCCTTGCACTGGATGGCGTGAATATAGTTGTGTCTGGTTTTGAGAAAGGTACAGTGCCTCGTAGCTATTTCCTATCAGGGTCAAGTTAAATAAGGGTTAAGAAAATCCCTTCTTTTATTCTTGATTTAGCATAAACTACATTGTAATTGTATGTATGCCATCTGCAATTAATTGTTATTTTACAAGTTACAACATTTATTTTGTGATGAATCTTGGTAACATTCATGGTTCATGAGGGCTTAGAATTTCCAAGATTATGCTCTCCCTGTGGACATACATCTCATGCTTACACCGTATCAAACAATATGGGTATAATTAAGTTGTGTGCTGCAGCTATGATAACTTTCTAACACATAACATTTTCACATACCTCGTCATTTGATTTACTTGCAATTGTAGAAATGTTTTAGAACTTCACTTACATCTGCGGGCAACACTTTTTAGGAGTGTGTTGAGCTTGGGGAAGTAAAGTTTGCCACATGAGCGTTTTCCTTTTTTATTGTCACACTGGGGTCAAGAATGTTATCATACGAATGCCTTGTAATTTGCCACCTCAACTTTTGTCCTACTATATACTTTCTAATTCCATTTCACATATGCTGCATATAAAGATTGTTAGTTTAGTTTATATAAATGACTTGTAGGCCGCTATTGGAAAGAAGGTCAGTTTCGTAATTGTGAAGGATGTCCTGGAACTCTTTGTGAACCTTTTTGTAACTTGTGTATGAGGTGTCCTCTGTATACCTTATATGAAGCTGGAAGGATAAGGAAGTGATAAAAAGGAGAAGAAAGTTTGGAGCAATCAATCTCTTCTCTAATGCATATCCGTATTCAACAATATGCATTTTTTTCGTTTAACCTTGTATGCATTTTTGCGATTAAACCCTTCTTACCATTAGAAATTCTCCTAAAGCTTAAAAGAATGTGAAAAATTGAAACATTGGATAAACAAGATAATTGGATGAGATTAGGTACTACACACTACCTTAAGACTTGGTGTAGAACCTGAACTAAATCACCAAATCTAGAACCAATTTATTGAAATGGAACTGTTCACCTGAACTGAATATCATTCAAGCTATTATATGTTCTGCATTGGATTTCAGTTTTGTTTCCATTGTCCTAAGAACAGGGAGAACAATAAAGAGAGTGAAAGATTAGAAAAAGTAAATCAAATAAAGAGAGAAATAAGAAAAAGACAACCCAATAGAGAGTGAAGGAAATTTTTACGCGATAGTTTGATCGGTTAAGTCTCCTAACATGTTCTATTTCTTTGTCTCCTTGCAATTTTTATGCAGTGGGCTTTAAACCAACTGAAAAAACCAATAGTCACGGCAGATTGGCTGGAGCAATGTTGGAAAGATTGGGAACCTTACAGGGTTCTTCCCTTTTCTGGATTGACGATATGTGTCGGTGGAATTCCTGCAGGTTGGATTTTTTTTTTCCTTTTATTCTGTAATTACAGAAAAGGTTACAGTTGTACTCTTGTTTGTTCTTATAGATGAACGTAAGGAAGTGGACAAGCTTGTCGCACAAAATGGTGGCACATATTCTGCTGAGCTGACCAAGAGATGCACTCATTTGATATGCGATATATCCTGTCTTGTGGTTTTTGTTCATTCCAATATCAAGTTACCTACTTGTTTGGTGTTTGCTACTTCAGCATTACCTTGTATGGGGTCAGAATCTGAATTTCAGTTTTATCAAAATTTCTTGTCAGTCTCTGGGTTTTCACTCTTCCCTATAGCGTTTCTTTTTGCATAAAATCATCTTCATCTTCTTCTTCTTCTTCTTCTTCTTGGATCTTGGTGTCCGTAATTTCTCAAAAGCTCCTGAAGGTGACGATTATACGGTTGCAAAAAGATGGCGTATCATATACATAGTTAACAGGAAATGGTTTCATCAGTCTGTTGCCAGAAGAGGTACAATCTTGCATTGCTCATCTGCAGCATTTCTACTTCAGTTTCCAATGTGTAATCTGTCCACTGGAGTAGCTTTCCTATGGATCCTGACACTAATTTTGCATTTCACTCATTATTTTCTTGGGTTTTCACTTGGTCAAATGGATAAATAGCATGTCTCATTGAGGAGTCCTTCCCTGTTCGACATTCATCTTCTGTTAGTACTTTAAAGACATTGGAGCATCATACTCAAGGCAAAGGCACCAGAAATTCACAACCTACCTCATCATCTATCCCCACTGCTTTGGAATCAGACACCAATCTTTCTGCTCCGGTTTTGGAACCTGATATGGAGAATCTTCTGACAAACGTCCGTTGCACATCTTCTGAGGTTTCTCACATATCTAAAAAGGGAAATGATCCACCTACTGATAAGCAGCAAAATGGTTCTGATTTTACTCGATGTGTTGCTGATGATTCTCTAAGTGAGGATGGTGATCTATATTTGTCTGAGTGCAGAATTCTACTTTTAGGCTTTGAAGCTTCTGATTTGCGGAAGCTAGTCAACATGGTTCGCCGGGGTGGGAGCTCTCGTTATATGTCTGTCAGGGTGAAATTGACTCATGTGGTAGTTGGAATTCCATAAGAAAAGTAAGATATTTGAGCATATGATTCATGCTTGTTTCAGCATATATTACTATCTAAGTTATAGTTAGTATCTATTCTGGACAACAATGTAAAATATATAGTTTCAAGTAAATGAGTCTAAAATCAATATACTTGACAGGCTACTGGAAATCTCATCTTATCAGCTGCCATAAATGTGCTACTGCAATGTCACATTATGTGGCTGGGCAGGTTTCAATCAACTTTGGGGTGAATCTCATTGCCCTTTTATGTACAGCACACTGAAATACCCTGTCTTTGTTGTACAAATAAATAAATTAATTCATATATTTTCTGCCGCTCATAGTCAATGGTTGTTTGTTTCAAACTATTTCCTAAAGATGAAATGATTGAAGTTTTCATACACCCAAGTAAGAAGGAAGGTCTTAAATTTTCAATTGCATTGTCCAATTAAATTATTTATGTTCAAAGTGATATATACTTGAGTAACGTGATTGCCAGAATTCATTCATTTGTCCACACCTTGAGAAGGATGCATATTTTTTTAGCATCTTTGTTGTATGCTAGGTGGATGGAAATCTAGAATGTGTCTCCTTAAGCAGATTACATATAAACCTAGAACATGATGTGATGTATCTTATGAGTTTTGGAAACAGTAAGGTGATCGTTGATGTATTATCTTTGGTTAGGTCACATATGTTAGGATTACAATATCTAGATACATCACTGCTTGATCTGGACTGCTAATCACCTGTAGCAGAAATTACCTGGTTGTGACTGACAGACCAGTAACGGTTATTATCAATTACAGATATAGTGCACGGGCTATTATTCGAGTCACTGTGAAATCAGGCTGTACACGCTAATTTTTATAATGGTAAATGGTTATGCAGTGAAATCAAGGGAATAAGAAGCCTTGCAGCTTTTGGAGTGATTAATATTATCAAAATGCCATGGCTCGAAGAATGCACCATAAAAAAGAAAGAGGTCCCTGTGCTTAAGGGGCACATTGCATATGATTTGCTTCTTCCAAAAGGTCTCGTCTGTTCAGTAATATATGATATTTTATTCTTTTAGCAGTTTTGACTTCCACCCTTCTTCATCCTATTCACAGATTCTGTAGTTTTTAACGGACCTACTGCAGCTAGCACTACAAATTTGAAAGATGGGAGTTCCTCTGCTTTTCAGCTTGTGGACAATAGCATCATTGAGAACAAAAATTCTCAATCAGAGATATTATTTGGTAAGAGTAAATAAAATACTCATCACTATGAGCAACCTCTCTGAATATACTACTTCAAATTGTTTCATGTTTCAAGGTTCGAAAGAAGACACTAAGGTGAAGGTGCAAAGCAGATTGAACAATGGCACTAAACGTATGAAGTCTTCAACTTTGTTTAGGGGGAAGCTCTTCCGTTTTTCAAGCAAGTAAGCTGATTTATCATTGGTTGTACAATAATATTTGGCCCTCAGTTTCCTTTTCCTTTTCCCCCTAATACCACTGTTGGCTTTCTGAATTAAAAACCCTTTTGCATCATTTTGGTTTTAAATCTGAATGCAGTTCTTCCAGTGTACCAAGATGCTCTTGTTCCCAAACATATTAATTCCAAATATAGGCAAAACTATTCAAAATGACCCAACTGTTGGCCTACCTTCTTAAACATCCCATACTACTACCAATATCCAAATACTTCCTATACTTTCAATTTTTAATTCTAATCTATACCCCCTTTTGACATTCACTAACAGAACCATTAGTCTTTTGTTGACTAGACCAAATCAGTTTACTTGGTATCCACATAGGTATTAAAAAACACTTTCTTAATGAATGATTATAAAAGTTTGGGCAATCTTTCTCTTAAACCAATGTAAATTTTTTAAATTTTCTGCACAAATAGGGGGCGTTTGGTTTGGTTGATGGGATGGATAAGATAGATAGGATAAATGATAATTGGATTATTTGGGATATTAATCATGTGTTTGGATTGCTTGATTGATGTGGTTATAAATATTACATAATACCAAGATTGCCCTTTCAATCCATTTCCTTGTGCTTGATTATGACTCAAATAAACTTAGTAAGGGTAATTTTGTAAATTTGCATTATGGATTGAAGGTTTGATCAATAATCAACTCAAATTTGTCTTGATTAATAATCAAGCAAATGGATGATTATATGCGTTACTGAAGGTGGTGGTGAGGTTGTTTCAGATGAAAACAGGAGAATTGTGCACTTTATTGTCAAGTGTCATGGTGTAGCTTCCCGTCTAACCCATGCATCATGGACTTCTTATATTACTCCTCATTGGATTCATTCTTGTCTACAGGTACAATCCTTTCTCTGTCTGATTAGCATAGTGGACGGCTTGCACTTAACTCTAGATAAAGTAAACAGCTTATCGTTTGTACTTCAGAAACATATACTCCATCCGTCCCTGAACAGTGTGCAGGTTTGTCCTTTTTTTGTCCGTCCCTGAAAAGTGTGCAGACTCCTTTTCTGGAAACCTACTTTACCAAAAAGTCAACAATCTCCAACTAACATACACACAATTTTTCAACAAGTGGGACCCTTTCTCCACTCACATTCACCTTATCACTCATTTGATTAAAACATGTGCCACTCCAAACCTTGCACACTTTTGAGGGACGGAGGGAGTATTATTACTGTCATCTCTCAGAAAATAGTATCATCTGGTATGTCTTAATCCATTTGTAAATCTGGGACATCGAAATGCTAATGTATTTGGAGCTCTTTTATTGAAGGAGGGGTGTTTGCTGGATATTAGCACTTAGCAGTCACATTCTCTATTCTCCACTTCCATGCAAAATACCATTATCAGGATTTGAAGTATATCGCCTCTGTGTTTCGGGGTATGACACGAAAGAGAAACAACTGTTGAGAAATTTGTGCTATGTTCTGGGGGTGAAGTATGCTGAGAAACTTACAAAGAAAGCGATTCACTTATTAAGTAAATTTGCTCATGGTGATAAGTATGTGGCTGATTGGATATATGAATGCGCCAAGCAGGTTGTTGTAGCATCTTTGAATCTTTTATTTCCCTTTTCCTCAATATGTTTTCTTTTACACATAGCATTAGTTTTCTAACTCAAATGCTGCTTCATACTGAGACAGAATAAAGTTGTTGATGTGAAAGGGTTTGTCCCTAAAGAGCTTACTTCTCAAGACAGGCAAGAAGGATCTTATTTTATGAGCCAATATCCAGCTGACTCTGATAGGATTACATCTGTAGACGTATCTCAACACCCAAGTCAGCCACAGGATCTGCGAAACGTGCATACCATTGACTCTTTGGCTATGGAAAGAGATGGGGAAATTTATTCTAGTCGTAATAAGAGGGCAAGATTATTAGGAAACGGTAGAATAAAGCATTCTTCTTGTGACTCCACCGTTGACAATTTTATCAGCAGGATGAATCCTGCGGAAAACGATACTGAAGATAATAGAGTTTCTAATGTAGTTCCTGATGTTGCTGCGGTTATAGAGGATTTGTTGGAGCAAACAAGCAAGGTAAATTTGTAATCTCACATTTTCTTGCGAAAAGGCTATATGTTTGCTCTTGTTCTGAATGGTGTTTCTGAATAGATTCAAGATCTGAAGTCACAGGAGGCAAGTGGTAGCCATGAAAATGTACCCTTGTAATTGTTTCAAATGCAAACTTCTTTAAGCGCAAATGCTCCCCTGAAATTTTCCTTTATTACTAGCAGTTTTCGTCTTCTATTCCTACAATGCTTGGTCAAAGGCATGCTTCTTCCCCTTCTGAACTAGGACCGCCAAAGCAATGGATCAACGGGTATCCTTTTGTTTCTTTTTTTCTGGTTACACTGTAAAGATTGTGGTTCGCATCTCAGTCAAATTACTCATTGCAAATTTAGAATTCCATTTGTAGCTTCTAATTTCTGATATGTTGACTATATGACTTTTGACTTTGCTGCTCAGTTGTCTTTCATTATATTATGCATTATGGTTAGCTAAGTAATGGAAGTTCAAGTAATTTGGTCATTGTTCTCATTGATCTTTCACATTTTGTGGATCTCTCCCTCTCTCGTATTCTTGAACCATTAATGATTTCATTGACTTGTACTAAATGTGCAAAATGTAGGATACTTCATTTGCATATCTGTTTTCGTCAAAATATTTTCAGACTATAAATCCTCAAATAAAAGAATGTGTGCTATACCTCCTGGTTTCTTCATGACTGTATTGATCTTTTCCTCTTAGTATGATCTCCCAACTGCTTACATCTGTAGTTGGAACCACTAACCTCAGCCACTACTAGCAAACTCTAGTTTTATGCTTTGTGCTTTCTGTTTCCTACAAGCTTTCATGTGGTTTTCTTGTGCCATTTCTGCTGGCACCCCTAGCAGCATTTTGAGGTTTAGTGTGTGACAAGAAAAATTCTTGTGTTTTAAATTTGCTAGAAATTGAAATTACCATTGGTGATACAAAAATAAAAGCTCAACATCTCTTTTGATTTAAATTAAATTTTAGTATATAATCAAATATCCCTTGCTTACTTGGATTTCATTGCTTGATAAACTTGGGGTTATAGAGCATAATTTTCTCTAAAAATCAAAGGATCAACTCCTTAATGATAACTTTAGCACTCTGAAAATATTTAAAGATTTTGTTTTCTTACACATGCAATTGCAAAACCTATACCAGGCTGAGGCCATTCTATATGTGTTTGGTTTTGGTATGTTAATTGTTTTTGTATAGTTCTTGTTTTGGTATGATAATTGTTTTTGCATAGTTCTCCGCTAGATCCAGTTCTATATCGAGTCGACATTTTGGGGGGAAACCGGGTGCAAGAAGGTACAACAGATGAACCTCAAATCCAAAAGGAAAATCATAATGTGCTTCACCTGTAGCAGAAATGAAACTTGGGTCTGGCCTACTTTGAGTACTAGTGACTAGGTTTAATACAGGCAAATAGCTTTGTCCTTGAATCTTGATCCAAACTCAACATGATGCGACTTGACTACTTGAGTGATGCAACTGTAGCACTCTAAGAAAAGGGGTTATCATTTTATCATTCCAACCTGTGCGGCTAACCTGTTCCGTGTGAAAGATGAAAGGTGTAGGCTTGCAACGTAGTCTGGGGCTAACCAGGGTTTTTCTGGGCCTACTGATTTCACTCGTCTTTTTGAGATCCCTGTGAAATAAATGTGGTTCATTTATGTATTCTTTTGGTTTATCCCTGTGAAGGATCGAGATTTTAATAATACATGTCTTATCATCTCTCTTTCAATTAAAATGGTCAATTCTATTTGTTCCAGGTTAGATGAAAGGGATGATGATAATCCCACTGATGATGCTGGACCAAGGGGATGTTATGATGGTTTTAGTGAAACACGGACTGATTCTCAGGTGATTTCTGGTTTTTTCTTACAGGAAGTGGTCGTTTTTTTGTGTAAATGCTGGTAGAATCTTTAATACTGGAAAAGTTAGGGTCGGCAGTCATGTCCAATATATGAAGTTTTTTATATGATCTGTGTGTACATACCTGCAGGTGGTTGGTTATGAAGAAGATCTATCTGGCAGGCAAATGATTATTGATAGAGTGAGAACGAGGAGTAGCATGCCTGAGTCATAGTATGTCTCTGTGTGTGTGTAGAAACTTGAAGCTATACCAATGTGCTGCAAGTTGATAGCATCAGAACCAGCACAAAATAAAAAAGATTAATAGCATCATCCACCACAATTGTGTAAGTGCTCAAGAAAAATTCCAATGAATGTTGTCACTTTTTGCTCAAATAATAGATTTCTCAAGGGTTGGAATTTTGAAAGTAAGGTGCTTCCATCTTCCTGTAAGACTTTTGTTTACGAGTTGTAGTAGTCCTTCAAGGCCGACTGGAACAAGCTTTTTGTTCACATTATTGTGGTCTTTCATATATATACACTTGTTATGAGTTACCAAACTAACAACACGCGTGAAAGGAGGAGTTCATTTCTTCTCTTATGATATTTTTTTTAAAAAATACTTTTGGTATTTGTGTATATAAAGAATGATGTTTCTAAGATATGGAATCTCAAAATTTTCGCATTGCCTGTTTAATTTGAGCGAAAATGACGTGCGAGTCTAATTGCTAATTTGATTCATTAATGATAATATGTAGGGTTCATTGTCACAATATCCAGCGTTTAAACATAGAATGGAGAGTTCATTTACACAAGATGCATGATTGATTGGTGTGATATGCATGGTTCAATAATATAATATGTATGCTTCAGTTTTAATATAATATATTTTAGGAAAAATAATGCATTTTTCATTGACACGATATGCAAGCTTTATTGGCACAATATGCATGGTTTAGTTTACAAGAATGCATCATTCAATTTAAACATATGGTTTAGGGCTTAATAACAGAACATGCAGGGTTCAGTTGACATGCATGCATGGTTAATTTTGATAGCAAATTCCTTTCCAATTTTCCTCTGCTAGTTTTGGAGTATTCTTGTTCGTTTTTTTTGTCAAACTCTTGTGTAAACCACCGCATCCTTTTCCTGGTTTCCAGCGAATTCCGTCATAGACCACCGCCATAGCCATAAACCACCATCACCTGCCACCGTGCAACTCAAGAGGAGGAGGAGGAGGAGGAGGAAGAAGAAGAAGAAGAAGAAGAAGAAGAAGAAGAAGAAGAAGAACAAGAAGAAGAAGAAGAAGAAGAAGAAGGAAACCATCATCTCCTCCGATTTTCACCGAATTCCGCCATAAACTACCATCGTATGCTGCACAACTAAGGAATATGAAGAAGAAGAAGAAGAAGAAGAAGAAGAAGAAGAAGAAGAAGAAGAAGAAGAAGAAGAAGACAACAGACAAAATCATGCAAAGAAGGAAAACAAATCTGACCAATATACCATTGAAACCAGATTCTATAGCTAAAAAACTGAAAAATATGGGATTCATCTCAGCCATCCGATCTGTGAGATGAATGAATGAGATTGGATGCTACATACTACTTAAGGGAAGGATTCCACATGAACCACATCCCATATAAATATCAAACTTAGCTTTACAACGGACAACTCCCAAAAGTGACTATGTCTTCAACATAAACCAATCCTAACATTTGTGTTATAGACAAAAATATGAGATGTCAAATGTGATCCAAATCCAAGGACAAAAATCAAAATGACAACAACTGGTCCAAAAGTGACAGTCCCGTAGGAAGATATACAAGACAATCATCAAGAAAATCATTAATTGACTACTTATATCTAAATTGAAAGTTAGGATAACTCAGTTGGTTCATCCTAACGAGAGCAAACAAATAACGTGGAGCAATAATATCATCAAAAGGTGGAAGCTCCACCTGATGCACATGTCGAGCCAAAACATCAGCTAGCTAATTTTCCTCTTTTTGTAGATATGAGAGAAATGGACTTGGAGATCTATAATGAGAAGTCTAATGCTGGAGAGAGTGTGCCTCATCAGGGTCGAGTCATGTCTATCAAAAGTAAGTAAGAAAATAATAGTGATCTCAATCCAAACATGAGTAAAGTGTGTCACAACAACTCCAAGGCCCAACAAGAAGAGCCCGATCTCTACATCAAAGCTGAACGTCTGAGTATAAAAAAGTAGCAAGAAGTTTTCCCCTAAAATCCCAAACAAAGCCGCCACTCGCCCCAATCTGTGACATTCGGATAAACGAACTATCTGTATCTAGGTTGGGCCAGGGATCCTGGAGAGGACACTCAGATAACAGTAATGAGCGAAACTACACAACAAATAGGTCATGATTAGTTATTCTAGTAACTGTATACCCTGATTAGTTGTTTCAAGATTGAAATGTACTCGCTTCGTCCCACTACACTTGCACCATTTCCTAATTGGGTTGTCCCAATAGTAATGGCCCATACCTAAAATTGCTAAAAATTAGCCCAATTAGTGAAGCGCTTATTACACTTAAGGTTAAGTGTAAACCCTAATTTCGTTAAACTAATGCACCGCTTAGGTGGCTTTTCTCTCCACCCCTTGGTCTCCATCCCTATTTCTAGCTTTCCTTCTCCGTTGATCTCTCTCAACCCGCAACATCATGCTACCCTCCGCCATGAGTGATCCTTCCTTCATCGCTGAAAAGCCATCTCTTCTCTCCACTCAGAGATCGATGATGATTCACCGATCGAATATGAGATTCTCCTTGCTTTGTCTGAAAAAACCCTAGTTGAAGCTGAAATTGTTGCTTTGGCTCATAGATCTTACATTCCCGCCATGATCGAGGCGTTAAATGTGCCTCCAATCATGGAATCGTTCTCAGAGTACGAGATCCCTCTCTCTAAAGCCATGGATTCGTTCTCAGAATACCAGAGCCCTCACTGTGAAGTCATTTTTTCCGATTCTCTGATGGTTGAAACCTCTTACGAGGTCCCCGTTAGAAGTCGAAGAGATCTGGTCCAGGACGCCAGATCCAGGGGCGATGGAGGCTACCGGCGATGCTAGGTTGACCTCTGAGGTGGAGCTAGCAGTGGTGACGGCGAGCCGGGGTTCGATGTATGCCGCTGATTTCTCCCCATGTAGAGGAGATTGTTGGGAAAATATATGTAAAATGTTATAATGTTTTAATGATCCCAAAACCTCCTGATATGCCTTAGAATTTGTCTT
>JAYJMF010000030.1:3344324-3359869 GCA_036873715.1 Salvia sclarea
ACAACCCCTAACCGGCTAACCCCACCCCACCCCCCCCAACCCCCCCCAACCCACAACTCACTCTCAATTTATGGTGGCGAAGTGAGTTTTGTCAGTTGATGTGCAGCAGGCACAGCAACCCCTGCAGAAAGAAACATCGAGGTGAGGTTTAATTTAGCTAGATTTAAAGTCTCATCTTCGTCGATTAAATCAACTTATGTTTGAGGAAAAAAGGAATACGGACACAATCTGAACTAACTGTTAAGGCTTAGTTGAACCACAAAGCCCATCATAAATAGAAAGAGAAATCTTGCTACTAAGGTTCGCATAACTGGAAACCACACAAATTGCAATTTTTAGGTAGCATGAAGCACGTGGGTAGATAGCCTTTCAACCAGCATTAGTAATTAGAGTAAGGACATACCGACAACCAAATATCTTTAAATTTGTTTAAAATACCAACCATCATCAAGCTGTGAAGTTATTAATTAAGGCCTTCACTCGACACCAATCAGCCCTCCAAAGCATAAGTCTGAACCTATAAAAAGTAAAACAGAAGCTCATAAAAATTCAGAGGCATGCACCAAGAGAAATTCTAAAGAAACATGCAAGGAACACTATTGCTCATAATTCAGCCATGTTGGAACTCAGCGGAGAGCTGGACAGAAAAACATCTTATTTGCAGAACCGAAGACTGTTGGTAAATGATAACTTTATCAAATAATGTGCCTTTCTGGTTTCTTTCTTTATTTGTGAATTTTTTTGGGGGAGGGGGAGGGGTTCAAATTCTTTGCAATTTAAAGTTGACCATAGTAAACATTGCCATGTGGGTGAATAATACGGGATTAACATTTTATACGAGCTTCATTCAATTCAGACTAGGACTCCTTAACATGATTCATCACCCTCAAATAAACTAATGCACAATGAGACATTAAATCATCATATACCTCTAACATATTGTCATCAGGACCACAGGATCCCTCATTATTAAATCCATGAGATATATCACACCGAAGAATCCTCAGTTTTCCTTCCTGGCAAGATTACGGAGGAAATCATCATCAACCGAGCAAAAGCAGATGCATAATATTAATTAGACTCAAAAATATGAAAAAATTAATTGCTTACCTTAGTACCATATACAAAGCCACCACCTACTGTAGGATGGAAACAAGCTACATTAACCTCATCTTCTGCACTGGGAAGAACCCTCACGAGTTCCATATCTGAAACTCTGTAAATCTGTATGAAAGATGTGAATTCTGAGCAAGAGACGATGGGTACACACATAATAGAATCTTGAAGTACGTGAAAAGTTTGTCAAGGTAAATAATGTTGTATTTGGTGCTTGCCCATGAGTCAATGGTACCAGTAAAATCCTAATGAGGAATCTGAGACAGCAAATAACCATACCTAAACCGATAATCCTGAACTCATATGTGCAAAAGTTTGAATCCTGCTACCAATTAAGCCACATAAGCTTCAAAGTTTGTGACTATGTGGTATGTTCCTTCCTACTTCAAGGTCAAGTACTTCTAAAAGGATTATCTGTGAAGGATGTGTCATGTTGGACTACTAATAAAGCTAAAATCATACAGATTGGTTTTGACAAACTAATCCTTAATTGTAGCCGTGCAAAACTAAAGTATCTCTCTTCTTGCAAAAATACAAATCCTTTTTGTTTCATGAACTTATAAGAGAGGAAGATTCTGAAAAAACAATTCCTGTTCACAAATCATGTCATGTCATCGTATGTATGTACATACCATTTTTGTCCATATAACGTAGACAAAACCCTTCTTACATTTCTACATGTTCATACTTATTGGAGCATTCATTGGCTAATAGTCATTTTTTGATTTGAAAATTGAATAAGTAACATTCAGAAGAATCTTGAGATGGATATGGACTATAGAAAATTCAATTATTCAAAGTTAAGGAAATTTCACAGCAGATGAGATCCACCATGTCCATCAGAATATAGATAATGTGTACAAGCGAATAACAATTAGTAAATTTCTTGCACAAATCTCACCTCGAGAATTGTGTAAATCGGTATAGTTGTATCTCCATCAATGACAACACTTTTGAGAAGTGAACTGTGGCGCCGACCATAGGCTAGTAACAGATGGTCTGAAGTTGGAGAGAACTGCAGTTGGAAACTGACTTAGATACATAATACATGCTAAAATGTACACCGTAACACACAACCACAAAGATAATATTAAGACTGAGAAATACATCAGATATACCAGGCTACTAATTTGACCTTCAGTATTGACACACGGGACTCCATACTAAATGAATTTTAAGAGAATTACTGCTTTCAGGAGAAACGATGATATTCATGACCAAGAAGATTTTAAAGGTTCTAAATTATCTTTTACGCAAGAAACAGTGCACTAAGCCACATGAATAAAAATTCTTCCCAAAATAATCTCATCACATCTCAGCAAAATACTAGATGTTTACTGAGTACATGGTGCCAGTAACAAAACAAAAGGCACAACAACCAGCCAGCAGAATAAAAGATATCCTTAAAAAGATAAGTGGATCCCAAAACACATGCTATTGTGTTTGACTAATTGTAGCCAACCAATCTTTCCTACCTTGATACAGTTTCAGACTCTCCCAGCAATAAGTTTTTAAAGTATAACTAGCCCCGAAAAGAAGATGGGTGACAACTGACAAGTTAGACAATGTGAATTAAGAAGGACTAATTTAAATAAAAGGAGAAGAACCCTCCTACTAGAGTAGAAACTCCAATTGGAACAAAGAGTGAGGCTATGACTTTGTATGATGAAAGAAGTTTGGTGAATGACAATCCTATATTCAGCCTGAAGTTTTCCTTTTTCATTCATTTTCAAGAGAAGCAACATTACAGAAGTCAATAAATCTAGGCTTTTGATTATGGTAGATCAATGGTTAAGATTTGATTTCGGCAGTGCTACAGTTTTGTGCTACATGGATTACGGTGCAGCGCTAGAATCCTTCTTGTGCTACGCTGCAATGAAAGATGTGCTAGACTAACATACTTAACATCTGTGCTACGGGGGGATGAAATATGTGCTACACTAACATGTGCAACATAGTAATTCTGATTGTGCTACGCAAATATGAAAGATGTGCTAGACTTACATATCTATTCCTATTTCCTACTCTAAGGAGTTTTCTCACCATAACCCACCCCTATATATATATATATGTAAATATTTCATGGTTCCAGTGTATATGAAGTCTGCCGATGTTCAAGTCCAATAATCTTTTACACATAACACACCTGTATTGAGGTCAAACAATGAGCAGCTCTGATTGCCCGAGATGCTAGAATAGAACCAAATCTACATAAAGAAGACATCATTAAAACCAACACAGAATAAAATCATCATAAAAAGCAAAAAGGATTCGTGACTTACGTGGCCTCCTCGAGGGAATATATCCTTAGCTCATACATAACTTGGTGCGCAGAGATTGGATGTCTAGTTGGAGATGTTGAGGCCCCTGTAACATCATGCTGAACCTGGCCTTGCATACCTGGATCAGCATCAATGTTTGGTAGGATGCATGCCACACATGCAGCCAGGAATCTTCCGCATGGTGAAAAGTGGGTACCCATTTCACTGTAAAAGAACATACCACATAAGCATGATTCACCTCAGCATGGAGACATGGGGCAATGTAGAAGGAAATATCACAGATATTTTTGCCATGTAATTACTTTTCAATGCAGCATCTCAATTACGACCTGAGACTCATTATCTATTTCCCAGAAACCACTAAAGCCAATTCATTTTCCTTAACCTAATCTAGTGTCATTGTTAACAAACCAATAACCACTGACCAACAATACCTTCATCTTGAAAATGTTAACAGCACTACATACCTACAAAGCACGGCATGGGGGATTGTTAACCGACATCGCTGTGTGTCAAGAGGTGCAGAAGGAGTTTTCACATCATGAGACCATACTCTAAGCTTCACAGTGCAAGGTAACTCAGCGGCTGCAGCTGCAGCCAGTGAGTTAGCTACCTCAGACTGGACTTGCGTTGTTAAAGAGTGTGAACTACCCTGCTCTGGTGGGATATTGCTAAAAGTAGCACTATCACCGGATCCAGTTGCAGTTCTCGTGCGGGGGCGTGAAGATCGGTGTCGTGAACCTGATCTTCCAGAAGCTCTCGAACTAACATTTGGAATTACTGGAGGAACCATGGGTGATGCATTTGCTATTGCATAGGATGACAAACCTTCGTTGGCACCACCATTCTGTGAATGCATTGTACGCTGGCCAGCTTGACTTTGACCAATCAACCACCCTTGCAGAAAAGGAAGCTCCCAGTATGCTGGGTCGCCAAATGGGAAAAACTGATTGCTCCGCTCCTCAGCTTGCACATCGGTCTCCATGGAATCAACAGCAGGTTGAGGAATAGCATTATCCATTTCTCTTGATGACAAACTATTTTGTTGCTCTTCCCGCGCAGGAGATTGGATTGGAGACAATACAAGTTCATACTGACCAGATGGAGTTGAATAAGTGAGAAGTCGCACAGAGGCAGAAGAACCCCCTCTTTGATGTGAAACATTAGAGCTCATTTCAGCATCCGTCTGTTGGGGAAGTAAAGTAATATCACCTCTGCTAATAGAAGGCCATATCAGAAATGGTATAGACATAATGGGCAACTCATTTCCTGAACTGGACTGAACAGCAGAGTGCGCATCTGCTAGATATATAGTAGGAGGAGGGTAGCGCAAGTACCCAGGGGATGTTGCAAGAGTCATTGTAGGGTCTGAGGAGTCCAGATCATTGACCTGAAACGAGCACCATAATGAAACTAATACGCTGAGGACAAACTTTATAGCAGCAGCAGAAGTACTACTAGTACCTCAGCAGTTAGAATAAATGGAGCACCATGCGGATGAAAATGTACTGCACGAAGAGAACGCCGTGTCCTCAAAATAATTGTTGGTGATGAAGACTCGCCTCTTCTGTCGTAATGCCATATGTACAGCTGCAACACAAGAATGGTTGGAAAACTGCAGCTATCTAATCTTAATTAAATGTGATGGCACACTCTAAAATGCTGACCTTATGGCCTGATGCTACAGCCAAAATTTCCCCTTGTGCATGGAAGGCAATGGAAGCTATGGGACGGTCTGCATGGAGGAATATTTATTAACAAATAATTTCTGTAGGAGATTAGTAAATCTAAGAAGGCATAATATTGAATTACTAATGTTTTGAGTAATTACAAAAATCACGAGACCCAATACACTCTGCTGTCTTTGCATCCCACAAGCGAACTTCATGGTCCAAACTTCCACTTGCAAGAACTTCTGGGTAGAGTGGATGGAACCTAACCTGCAAGACATCCCATGAAGACTTTATGCACCAAACCAAGAATTACATATTGGACGAGCATGTCCAGAACTGAAACAATACAAACAATGAATTACCTTTCTATGAAAAACTGAAATTCAACAAATCCCAGCAAGTTATTGCAGGAAAGCTTTGCAAACGATAAGAAGATGACTTTTCTAGATAATTGGTGTTTAGGCTTCTCCAAGGTCTAATAGAGGTAGACTATTTAGAAGGAAAATTATTTGCTTCGCGTGATTACTTTCTAGTTTCACATAGTTATGCTGATTTCATAATATTTCATTTCATGATTATTAAAATAAGAAGATAGCTTACCACCCAAGGTGTCCTCCGATGACCACTTAACACTTTTAAGCATGTTCCACTTTGACAATCAATTATCTTCACTGTATGGTCTCCACTGCCGGATTCAAAAATCAATAACATTGTAAGTTTTAAAAATACATATTTATGTAATTGTGTATATGTGCAAGAATGAAGATGAGAGACTAACTGGGTAGAAGCCAGTGTCTTCCCATCAGGACTAAACGCCGCCGCAATGGTTGACCTTGGTGGAGGCAGTAAAGGACAGTAATTAGCTGACAAATGCAGCAATGACTCTGCCTCTCCCCTGTATTATCAGATATAATTTGTAATATCAGTTACTCTTTTATTGGCATGACATAATCGACATTCAATACATTACATAGACTAAAGAGGAGCAATAAATACCATGACCGGAGTTCTTGTCTCGCATCTTTTGCAAATTCACATTTTGATCCAGATGATTTACCATGATGACTGGATGCCTTTGCCCAAAATCTTCTGGGGGTTCTCTTTGTTTGAGGACATAACTCTCTCTGAGCTAACAATTTTAATACATTACTGCAAGCAGAATCAGAATGTCAAACCCAATAGTGTAATTAAATACAAATTCATGAAAAATCACACCGAGTTTCAGCATGAGATTGTCAACCATATCGACACAAAGACTACATAAATAGGAAGGCAATCACCATACAACACGCATAAGAAATCGAATTAGCTCATGTGTACAATCATAAAGATTAAACAAAAACACGTCCAAATACAAATTGAAACAATTTCATCAAGGTGTCTTCTAATTCAAGCCTTTCCCGGGGAAAGAATTAAGTAAAAAATGACCTAACAGACATAGTACTTAATAAGTTATAAGTCCTACATGTGTGAAGAATTAATTGTATATGCCCTCCCAAGGGCATCACATACAACAGTCTTCATTAAAACACCCACAACAGAGCAACTAAAGCCTCTAGAAAAAAATAAGAAAGCATGATATCGATCAATGTACACTGAAAATCCAAGTTTTTGCACTATCGTACACGACAGTTACAATTTTATAGATGCTTATCAACAAAGTTAACAAATAGAGCAGCAAGCAAAAAGTAACACCTTGTAATCCAAGGAAAGATTAACTTAGAAGAAAAACAATAGATAGATAACCTAACACGTGTTAAAGAAGTCGTATCCACTAGATAGAAAAAGATATAAGAAAGTTTGTCACCCTATAAACCCCATAGAAGACCAAAGATAAAACTCATCATCAACAGCCATTCCAAATATTTCAGATTTAAGAATTTTCGCACTTAATCATTGTTTCATGCATGACTAACATTATATCTATAACCAAGAGCAGTGAAGGTCCCATAGATGCTGCATTCAGATAACCATAAAAATATAAATACATCAGAAAAGAAAGGCAGAACATTCAAATAAGAACGGAATGAACAATCCATATGATCCAATTATACAATTATCTTCCCAAAAAATACTTAGTTACAATTACGAGCGTGCAATTCAGCACCGCGGATCAAGTATTTAATTCAGCTGAATTCAAGCATGCACTAACCGAAAACCTCAATATTACCGGTTAACGAAAATTCCCTTCAATACAATCAAATTCCGGATCGGAAACGCAACATTGAGGTGAAAATAGGCAAAAAAAAAATCGACCTTTGCCTCAGCTCCGAGTCACGAGCAGGCTCCACAGGTGGAGGCACCAGCTGCCGGGAATTCGATGATGATGATGTTGGCGTAGCAGCAGCCGACGAGGCGGAATTCTCCGGCCAAATTGAGGACGACCTCATGACAAATCACAATTCGCAATCTAAACCGACAATTCAATGCATAAATCCATTCAAATTAAACAAATCGTAGCTTCTAGCCATGAATCTCTGCCAATTCATCGCAAAATGAAGAAAATTGGGGGTTTATATTAGAACCGGATTCAGTTGAATTGTCCAGCAATCGCCGTAGATTTTAATCAGTTTACGGAGAGGATACGATAAAGAAGATCTCGGCGGTAGGGGCCAAAATTGACGGAGGAACGGCGGCGTTGGGGTGGGAGGAGCGGTGGAGGCAATGCTTTCTTCCGGCTATTGGACTGTTAATATGCTTGATGAAAATGAGGAGGTGTGATGTTACATTACTGCCCTTAATTGAGGGTTTGATATTCTCACATATAGGTGATCTGTCCACAATTTGTGTGATGGAAATATACCTGCAATCGAAATTTGAATTTTCGTAATTCAATTATTTGTCACATTTTACAACAAAAACCATTGTATAAACTTATAGTAGAATTTAAGATTAATTATCACTAATCGTTATTCAATCATTTCACTGTAAATTCTTTTCTGTGGTATCATTGTAACGAATTAAGTATCATTTAAATAAACATGTTTTTATTTGTTTACGTCATTTAAGGATTCATTTATATTGAATTAAGAAAAAATAATAATTGATATTTTAAAGATAAAAGTTGTTTAGCTCTTTTTTTTATAATTAAATTACCGAAATTTAAAGGCCGCATCACAGAGGACTCGAACCCGAGACCTTTGGCCTCAGGCATTAACCTTTTACCAATAGGCTAACACACACACACAAACAAAAGTTGTTTAGCTCTTGACTCATGTACAAATGTACTATGGCATTTTCGCTATATGATGGTTAAATTAGTAGGAAATTGCAATATATGTGAAATTTGTATATTTTCAGATAAAGAATAAAAATTTATAACATATCATAAAATAAGAAAAAAATAACGTTACTAGGAAAAAGTAACACTTCAGTTTTTTTAGGATACTTAAGACAATTAATCCTTTAAAAATTGGCAAGATGAAGTCGTTGCGGGAGAATTAAGCGGTCGATAATATGGCATTTATTACTCTATATATATCATCAATAGATGATAAAATCTACTAGTTTTTTGGGATGGAGTATCTTATCCGTTAAATTTAAATTGTGGTTGTTTTCAAATTAATTTTAGTTGTTCGTGACCTTTAGTGAATTTGATCGCTTAGATTTATTATATATGATATATTTTGGTATTCTGCGGTGTCATCATGCTTTATTATGTAATAATACTAAAGACATCCGTCACATGTTCTCTATGATATGCTCGCTCATTTGCATGCAAAGTGTGAAGTTTCTTTTGTTTTTGAATATTTTTGTTTCATTTTCTCTCTCATGCATTTAATTTTTTTTTTTAAATTAAGCACAACATTCGTGTATATCGTGCGCATCAGCTAACGTTACTTTTTCCTAGTTCTGTTCGTTAAATTAGTTTATTGTCGTTTATAGTAAATGGATTTCTATGAGAATATAATATCTTATGAATTGAAAGAGTGGGATTAAATTCAAAATTTATATATATATTAGAAGTTTTTCCTCATTTTGTTGTGTGGTTAATGTAAATCATAAGTGATTTGTCTCCCGTGCAATATCTATTGATAGATAATCTACTCATTTAGTACCTTATATAATTTCTATATAAAATTATGAACTTCTATTTAGATTCGATTATAGATATCATTGTACGAACATCTACTCGTAAAATGATCTCACAAAACCATCAATATCAAATTGGTCTCTAAACTCAGTTAATTTCTACATAAATATCAAACTTGCATTTTGTATCACTCACGAGCTCAAGTCGACTCCACACCATGAAATAACGTAAACCACAATACCTATTTTAACTCCATAGGAAAAAAATCAAATTACTTTAAGGTATTTGTAAACAATCAAACTAGTAAGGACAACACAACACCTTGAAGCTCATCCTACTCTCATTGTGTTCTTTTCTCAATTAATTTTGAGTTTTTTTTTCTAGAGTCGATGGCTCGATGCTGAATAGCTCACATACTATACCATCATCTTCATAGCTAAGACATTTCTTTACACATTGTCCGGTTTACATACCAAATCTAATCTAGCAATCATAGCTCATGCAATGAATTGTTCAAAAGAATGAAGAAATCCTAAAGAATCTTATAAGCAATCGATAGCATCATCTAGAAAATAGCTCGACCTTATTGAGGTAGCAAGCAGATGCAGGATCTTGAAGGCAGCCGCAGAAACTATCATCGTCTTTGGGAAACGAAACCGGTAGGGGATGGTCTGGAATTATGCCAACCTTAAACAAGAATGACAAAGCAGACGAGTAAGAACTTCGTTCATGATCAGTTAATGGAGTTCACGTGCAGAGAGAGAGAGAGAAACCTTATCAATGTCAATGTGCGCAGGTGTTTCATACCGGGCAACAGTTATAGCCAAACCAGAACCATCAGAGAGCTCAAAGACTGACTGAATTTTACTGTGCAGTAGTAACAAAAGACAATTGATCAGCATTGGCAATTTGATTTCATGAAGCAGGAATAAGATGAGGACGAACAAGTCGTTACCCCTTTCCATATGTAGGTTCTCCAACGAGGATGGCGCGCTTGTTGTCCTTCAGAGCACCGGCTAGAATTTCACTTGCACTCGCAGTTCCTTTGTTGACCTACAGAGCCATTTTTGTCAAAACAAGAGACGAACAAATTGATAGGCTGTAGAAATTGAAAGTTGTGGTCGCTGGAAAATATGGGTGAGCTTTAGTTACAAAAAATTTAGTGATTATGTACTTGCATGGTCGAAAAGTTATTAAAGGCAGGTCGAAATTGCAAACAGTGTCAACATAAATGGCAATTATCCGTATTATATCCAACTCCTGTACCTAATTCCCAATATAGACGTGACATCATGATTACCACGTACAGTATGCTGTTAAAACAATAATAGGAGAAAATAAACTCAAAAAGTCGAAACTCGACTTACCAGCACAACTAGGGGTTCTGAGGCTGCTGCTACATTGCTTCCATCTGTCTCATATATATCTCTAACACCTCGGCTATCACAGATGTATACAATCACACCTTTGTTTAACCTAACCAGACCAGCACCAGTAAGACTTAACCCTTCTCTAGGAATTAAACAATGATATGATCAGAATGGGCAACATGATTGATGCAAAAACTGGTTAAATGAGTTTTCCTGTGCAACTAAAGAAGAAGAATGTTGTCGAGAAAGCTGCAGTTCAAGTCGTTTTGTGAGAATTAGTAAGTTAAAATGAATTACATACACAGTTCCTCAAACTAAGTTTCAGAGATTCATATGTTAAGACTTAAGATTAAAGATGAACATTACGTTCTGAGAAGCTATCATCATCATCATTTCTAATGGCACATTTAGCAGGGATGCTAAACAAATCATGAGCGCATGCACACTGAAATTTTGTACATGCTTGCGGTAATAAATTGTACACTTCCAGTTTCCTAAAATTAACGACAAAAAAGAAGGAATAGAAAAGAAAGATTTTGATGTCCAATAACATAAAACGAGAAAACTCACCAAATTTTAGCAATTTCAACTCCTTCAGGGAACAGGCCGCCACTGAACAAAAATACTTAGGAGTTAAAAGGTGCAAACTAAGGAATATATTGTAATCAAGAATGTTCAGAGCATGTCACCTATTATCCCGGAGATCCAGTATGAAGGAATTTACATTGTTTCCCCTCAATGTTTCAATTGCTTCCCTCACAGCACCTACAAAGAATCAGCTATAAGAGCTTAAGAAATCACAAAAAGTTGCACCTACCAATTTGATCAGCATAAAAAGCAATGATGCATTAACATCTGCAATAAGGAGCCTCAATTTAATGTACAATATCATGGCTTGCTTGTCTATACAAAATTATAAGACAATTCCAAGCAAGAAATTTTCAGACAGCCAATGGAGAAAGGCATTGCAATTTGTATGTGCAGAGGCATTTATGGGTAAGCAAGAAAGATAAAGAGAACATAAATAATATTGGAAGTTACGATATTTTGGAAAGTATACCAGAAGCATTTTGGCTGAATGAGGTAAGTTTTATATAACCAACCAGGGGACCATCCTCTCCAAAACCAGCAGGTCTGCATACTCGGGACTTCACTGGATTTAATAGAACTTTCTCTCGTCTGAAATGAAGCAACTAGTGATAGTTACAGTTTGAAAATTCAACACTATACAGGTTACTGTGCAGCAGCTTCAAGCTTAAATACAGGCGCGTAAAAAAATATCTTAATTCCCGGGAATCTATTTAACTACTCGAGGAAAGTTAGACTCAAGTTGGATGCAGAAAACAAGAAACGAATCATATAACCCATAAGCTTAAATAACCGAATATTCAGTACATATTTTTCACAAAAGATTTTATGCATACATTAATGAGAGGTGCCTTGTCTCAGGACCATGGCGTACAGCTAGCTCCACTTTACTTCCTTCTGGTCCCCTGTCAAACATTCATAATGTCCAGTTATATACAGTTCTTGACTCATCCAAATGATTCCCAGGTTTGCGAAGAGGCTTGGATTTTTTACTCTACTACAAATATTACAAATCTTGTGGCTTTCGCTAGGTCACTGAGATACGTATGTTGTACAATTTGTTCTAAAGAAAAACCATTGACTAAGAGTTTCTTCCCTTTTCACTTCTTTTGTTTTTAACCTTTTAAATACAAACAAAAGAATGCTTATATGCTTCAAAAGGGAGCTTTCACTTATATAATTTATAATTTTAAATTGAAAAATAATGACCTCGGTATTATGCCATCAATTGCAAGGTTGAGTTAGAACTTAGAAGTAACTTACTGTAAGCGCTCGGCAGCATCATAGATTTCCATGCTTTCAGTACTAGTATCGTCAATCGCAAGGATCAAATCCCCCGATAAAACTCCAGCCCTATATGCTGGACCTCCTGGAGCAGCTGAAACCACCACCAGTCCAGAATCTGATGTATTTTTTTTAGGGTATCCTATAGATAACCCAACTCCAGTAACAGTACTTCGTGTTCCTGACTGCCTTCAAAGGATTATGAACATGTTTCCAAAGCTCAGAAATGAATAGAAGGCACGATTCTAAGAAGCTCCATCAAGATTAATGAAGAAAGACGAGCTATTTGCAGAAAGATGAGAGCGAGAAGCCTGTACCCTCAGACTCTTAAACTTTTTAGGCTCCAAGAACCGGGTAAAAGGGTCATCTAGAGTAGCGAGCATCTTCCTTATAGCAGCATCTACAGTTCAACAATAAAGAAGAGAACAGTTTAAGATGAAGTGGTTCAGCTCATAAGCCCAAAGTAAATAAGAGGCAGATTCCAAGAATCTCCTCTAACAAATGGATCCAACAAATGCTCTAGGGGTTACGAACAAAATAATATTCAGTATGTTAGAACTTAGAATGGTTTCCTCAATCCTAAAACCACACAGTAGCCAAGGTTCGATGATGGGTATTTTCTCGTTAACAAAATACTAACTTACGAGGTGAGCATTCTTATCAGTTTATGTTCTGTCTTCTTTCTTTGCTCCCATAGACATAGAAAATCCATCCGGTATTAATATTCTCAATCATTTTCTATCGGCACGTTAGTTGAGAAACAGGCTACAAATAGTATATTATGTGAGTTGCAGGACATCATACTTACAAGTCTCTTCTCTTGTGTTCATAGGTTCATTGCGCAGTGCGTTTTCTCTATACCTAAACCAACTCTGCCCATTGAAAGTCTTATCGACATAAGCACGGTCTACTGCTCTCCAAGCTTCCAGAAATAGAAGATTTTCTTCGGTGAGGGCCCCTATACATGAAATGCAAAGCATTAAACCATAAAACTAACCGGGAGGTAAATCATAATCTCGAAGGCAATCAATTGGCAGCACCTATCAGACTTACATGACGGAGTTTTGGTTACTGTGGCACCTAATGTCATGAAAAGCATCACTCCAGCTATAATATGGAGAGAAAAAGAAGGAATTATTTTGCTAAGCCTTTCTGCACGTTTCAGTTCTTTCTGAAGGCTGATGGAAAATTTCCTGAGCCTAGGGATGCATTCGGTCTTTAGGCCGAAGAAACTACAATGCAGCACAAGTTTCTTATCGAGCCACCAAAACGAACGGGGGGGATTCTTGTATAGATTGCTCCTATCACGAGACTGATATGAGAAACAAATTGCAGTTTTTCCACTCTTCTTTGCTGGAAAATGGTTCAAAAGAAGCACCTGAAGGCATCGAATTTTATTTATTTATTTTCAAAAAGGAAATAAAAAAGAAGAGCGACAAATATGAGGAGTTCATTGCTCAAGATATAATCAGTGCTAATCAGTAAAATCCTCTCCCAATCAATGAATAATTCAACAGCTTCGTCACTAACAATGATCTCAAATAGTTCAACAACTTCTAATTGCGTCAAATTATAAGTCTCATTTAGACACAAAAATCTTTTAAATGCTATCATTATCAATATTACAATGGCAATTTTTTCATCCTCATTTTTCATTGAACAACTCAAGTAAGAGATAAGATGAAGTAAAGATTACTTTTAACAGAACTACTATATTTTTCGAAGCCAGACAGAATTAAATAAAACGATGAGCTGAAATATTGAAAGTAATAAATTATAGTGATCCTCCAATTTTTAATATACAAAAAGAAATCAAGAAAACGATGAAGAAAAGCGCACCTCAGAAGAGTAAGCAGTGAGATTTCTGCGAGAACAGCAGACGGCGAAAGATGGTGCGGCGGCAAAAGCGGCGGAGCTTCCCAAAATCACTTCCATTTGGAAAATTCGGAAAGGAGAAGATTTAGCGATTATGATTGGTAGATATCCATGGCGGTTATTTTTAAAACTGAACTTCCCCTTTTTCTTTTGTAGGAAAATAGTCTGTGGCTTGAATTGTTACGAGTCTCAAATTTCTTTCAATTTGGATGAAATGTTTGTTCCCACTTGAAAGTGATTGTGTTGGATCAGAACTCCTTCTTTCACATTTTGTGGATATGGTTTTTGCTTCACATTTTTTATTTTATTTTGAGTTTGCTAATTTAGTAGTCGAATTTTGCTATTAACTACTTGCTCTTCCAACTTGCTGACATTTAAAAGTGTTTTGCAGTTAATTAAGAAAGGAAAGAAAGTATAATAAATAATTTTCTTTTAGAAAATATAGCCAAGCAGTCGTATTTTTTTTTTATTTTTTTTTGAAAAAGAAAAAAAAGAAATTAAGGAGCTGAATGTCTATGAGATAAAAGAGTTGCAAAAGAACACTGGGCTGGTATGAATTGGGCTATTGCTAAGCCCAATTCATTCGTAGAAATTTTGAGTTGAAATTGCTCGACGAAGATCTAAATTTTCATAACATTTTGAGATTCAAAACGACTGGATTAGAAAATGCATGTATTTGCTCATTGTTACCTTTAATTAAATGTTGAAAATATGAATTTGGGATGAGTTTAGTGAATTTCAAAATACTCCCTAAACGGAAAATTCTGGGCTGCTACTACATATATACTCTAAAATCTAAATACACAAATTTGTGGCCCATTCTAAATCCTAAGACTGTTTATTTATGGGGCGACAGAATGGATTGAGGATTGTGCACCGAGCAATGAGCATGTTGCATCTCCAATTTTACTAGAGCATAAATTATGCCCAATTCAAGTATCATGTATGAAATTATGAATGATATGAGAATAAAATATGCAACGCAGTAGGTAGCAGAGGATCTCAAGTGCATTAGACTAGCTCAGCATTTTAACTCACACTTTATAGGTCCAATTTTCTTTAGTATCTATTTGTCTCTTCTAATTTATAGAATTTTAAGAAATCATTTTATGTACTTTTTACCTAATGGCTCGTTTAATTTTGAAAAAAAAACTTTATTTATCAATACAACCTTTTACACACAAATTCACTTCAAAGGAGAGAATGTCAGTAGGGATGTCAATCCAGCCCGAAACTCGTGGGTTGATCCGATTAACCCGGTAAAAGTAGCGGGTTAGGGCTATAAAATCGTAACCCGAATACAAAATCGGGCTAATCGGGCTGG
>JAYJMF010000030.1:3369367-3384137 GCA_036873715.1 Salvia sclarea
ATTTTAAACTATAAAATATGTAGATTGAAACCAAAAATTAAACATAAAATAATTGTGATGTTTTAATGTACAAAAAAATTAAATTTAAATTAAAAAATAGCACCAACTATTCCCGTCGAATTTTGACGGGTTACCGACTAGTTTTTTAGACATAAAGCACTATTCATTTCAAATATTTTTTTTAAATACTACTGGTAGGAAAAACACATTCTTTGACTAGTATGGCATACGATTTTTTCCAATAAAATCAATGCATCCTCTCTCCGTGTATATATTTTAGTTATTAAGTGAAACAATGCCACAATCGATATATCTCAAGTGGAAATATGAAATGTGTAATGTTATTCTTTCTATTGGAGCTCAAACCTTAATTAACGTTTCGATCACCAACACAATCATATAGTATTGAAATAGTGTATTGAAATAGTAAAAGCATTGGATATAAAATTAAAATTAATTTATTAGATATCATATGACAATATCAAAAGTAAGCGAACTTTGATCCAATAAAGGGCTCCTTTGGCAGAGGAGATGAGATGAAAGGTGATAGGATGAAAATTAAAGTGTGTGATAGGATCAGATGAGATCATAAACATCTCAACTTCTATTTGGTCACTGAGATGAGTGAATTCATATTTTTCATCTCCTCTTTGGAAAGCAATTTTTGTCATTGGATTAAGATATGCTTTTACTATTTTGCCCTTTATTATTTGCTTTATTTACCCAAATTAATGACTCTCAATTACAGAAACGTATCATACATACCCAAATTTGTGAGAAAGAAAATAAAAACAGATTTCAGCGACACGCAGAGGAGAAGCAAGCCGGCGGAAGTCATTCATTCTTGTAAAAGGCGTGATACTCTTCTTCTATGTTCTATCTCGGATTTCACGGTGTGTTTCTTTGATTTTCTGGAAACTATTTTTTGTGCTAGATTTTCAAAAATGAAATTCAATCTAGGGTTCGACTAGGCTTCTCAGATGTTGCCGTGTCCTCGTTGATCAAATGGCGGCGATTTTCCTAGCACAGCTTCTCCCACTCGAAAATTCCTATGGATTCAATCACGAAAGCCCTAACCAAAAAATTGAAATTGTTCATAAGCAATTAGGCGAAATAGCAAAATCTCTGGATTGCTTTTTGAAGGAGGCATCGTTACCTAATCTTCGACGACGACGACAAATTAGCAAGAAAAATGGTGCTCCGGTCGACTGTGACGGCGAAAGCTTAGGAGAGAAGAAAAATGTATGAAAGTAATGCTCAACCCAAATACTGTGCAGAGACGCAAATGAAGTTGTTGATTCAAATAATTGAGGGGTATTTGGGTCATTACATAAAATCTCATGAATACTCATCTCATGGGGTGATTTTAATACCACCAACCTTGTGGGATTATAATCACCCTTGATCTCCCTTTTTAATTCCGGGCCTCGTCATTTGCGACGGGCTTGGCGGATGACTCAAATTGCTACCACATGGGAGATGAAGGAGGATGAAAATAATATTTGGGGCCTCATCTCCTCTATCAAAGGTGGTACTCAATTATCAATATAACCTTCGTAGAACCATAACCATTAACTGGGTAATCATTTAATCCCTCAATGACACTACATTAAGAGAAAACCAAAATTTGAATCTAATAATGAAAACCAAAATTATAAGTTCCTCGACAGGTACATTTAAACAAAAAGAAAAATTCAATATATTGAAATAAGTAGAACAGTTAAAGGTAACTAGTAATTTTGAGACACTTTTATTGTTTGTTTTCTAAAGAGGAATTTCGATTTAATTCCCTTCAACGGATAGACTGCCAGCGTGGGCGTTGTCCCATGTAAGACTAGCCTAGTATGCATACAATACGATACCTCTCTCTCTCTCTCAAATGAAATCACTACTACTAATAATGAGTAATGCTTTGGTATTTGTTTTTCCTTTCCTGATTTTTCCCCATTTCGCGTTGTATTCCCCAACACCAAAATAAACCTCTGTCTCTCCCATTTTCTTCTTCCACACACAGCACACACACTCAGCCAGCATAAGCCTATACAACGTATCCATCGCTGTTTCTCCATATTTATTCATCGAGGGAAGAGGAAATTTATTGCTTGTTTGATTGTTTCATAGTGTTTTGTTTTTCGTTAAAATTAAAAAAAGAAAAGAAAAGGTGAAATAAAAGTGGGATCTTGTCCCTTTCCACAAATGCTCGTATTTGGCGAGGTAATAACATGAATTAAAGTTGAATTAGACGCGATAATTGTGATTTGAACTCGAAAGGTTTTCCAATTGAACTGAGTTCTGTTGAAAATGATCTTATTTTTACTTCTGGTTTGGACATTTGAAGGTTTTTATGTTCGGATGGAACGATAGATAATTTCTTGATCCGATTCTTCATTCGATAGCAAATTATATCTTTTTTACCGCTTTGCTGGAAAGTGCTGAATTTTGGGCTTTTTTCTTTTCCGCGATGGAACCGAAAATTCACTTTGATTAGTTGAATTGGAATTTGCTTTTTTTCCTCTTTCGGATTTAGGGTTCTTGCACTTGCGTGATTGGTTTTGCTTTTGTTGGATGTTATCTAGGATTTTCGAATCTGATCAGCTTGGTAAGGAGGAGGATTTGCAGTTGGAATTAGGGCTTTGATCAGCAAATTGGGAACTTTGGGATTCAATTGCAAATCCTGAGGTCTTGGGGACTTGTGAGGCGGAATCAACTTATGTGGTTTTCAAAGCTTATGGGAGTTGGCTTTGATCGTGAGGAGCTTAACAAGCCCCATTGTTAAGTGTAAGCATTGTAACTGTGCCAAAGTTGTTTTTCCAAAGGATATGGAAGAGGACTGTTCTTACAAAATATAATTTATTAGACACTGGAAAAATCAGAATTTATGGAATTCTTATGAATTAGTGGGCTCTTTGTTTTTCTTTTATCAAACTGGGGAATGATTTTGGGCTTGATTTTGATGATAAGGTCGAGGAGGTGAAGGTGATGATCATCAAGTGTCATTCGCCTAGTAGACCTGTCCTAAGATCCTCAATCAAGAAGCAATAGTCCTTTCTCGAGAAGCCCTTCTGAATAACATAGTGTATTTGCAGATGCTTTTACTGCAAGAGTGATAAATATCAGCACTTGGTATCCTGATCAGTTGCCAACTGTACTCAGTTAATACCTTGCCTGCTATTGCAGTTGAGTTTGGATAAGTTTGCGTTTTCCAAAAATTTTGTGTGTTTATGTTGAAGAATTATTGAGTTGAAGTTGTAGTCTATCCATTCGGTTTCGTGGACTCGGGTTAAAGCTTGAGCTAGCAGGAGGGTGATTAGGGTATAAGGATCAGTACATCCAGAGCTAGATGGTGGGGTACTGAAGCTGGAAGTCAATGTGGGGTCATGGTGCATGGACAGAGATTTAATCGCTGGTCTGTTCCCATTTTGGAACTCTGCTATTCAGTAAAAGTAATCGAAGAAAGTTGTTTTCTTGATCGTCGTCATTTCATTTTGACGGGGAAAGTGTGCAATGTCTCGCTGCTTTCCATTTCCACCACCAGGATATGAAAGAAAGCACAGCCCTGACGACTTGGACTCATTGAAAGAGGTTTGTTCATTCTCCTTGCCCCTCCCAGTCCCACAATCTGTTTTATTTTTGTAATACCTTTTAGTTCCATGATGGTGTATCACTATCCAGTATCTTGTTGATGTAGCAGTAATGTATTTGTAGTGCTCTGTTTCTACTTTGATCAGTGATAAGCACTAAGCAGGCACACTCTGATAAGTGATAACTCATAAGTAGGCAGATTGTGCTTGTCCTCCTCTCTTGAGATGTGCTTTGTAAGCTTTAAGTTGCATCATGCATGTGAAACTTAATTGATAACCTATCTACTGAGTAAAATAGTGCCACTTATAGTTGGTTAAGGTAATAGAACCAAGCACATGTGCTTATATTTTGAATACTACTCCCTCCGTCCCAACAAGCTTGGTACCTATTCCTCTTTGGGCCGTCCCAGCGAGTTTGAGGCATTTCCTTTTTAAGACGCCTTTATTACATACATAACTTGAAAAAGATATATTCCTATCGCCACTTTACATTACTTTTCAACTCTCATAAATTCCCTTGCCCAGAAGAATTGTACCAAGCTCGTTGGAACTTGGAATGGAGGGAGTATTGTGTTTTGTGTAATAACAAGGCAAACATTCTCCATGAAGGCCAAGTTGACTGCCATCATTTGGAAAAAAGAAACCGTCCAATAAATGCCCATATGACCCAGTAGTAGAGGGATGATTTTCCATTTTGACATATAATTGGTATTTTAGGTTGTTAGTGAAGTTGAATTATATCATATGAGATTGCACGGGATGGATAATATTCTAAACTTCATGTGATAAGAAAGAACATCCAACCATTACTCTTATTAGCCAAAGTTAGTTGTTACTATGGAGAATATTAAAGATGTCGAGGTCTTTAGCCAAATAATTTGACGCTTATAACCAAACATGGTTAATAGGAAATGTAGGTGACCCGTGACCCTGAGATGTAATAGAAAGAAGAGTGAAAAAGGAATCAAGAACAACTTGTATAAAATTTTAGATGTTGAAAAGCAGATTTGTCTTGGACTTTTTGCTGCTTATTCTCTTAACAAAATCAACTAGACTACCTTGTTATTGATCCTGAAACAATTAGCACAAAATTAAATTTTGCCTGGCATCATGCTTAGATAATAAATAAATCTGACCCCTCAGATATTTTAGATGTACTTAGGGATAATCAGATGAAAGGAATTTAGGTTTTAGTTACTGGAGTTAATAATGCTAAGTGGATATACTGTTTCATCTGTTGACCTTGAGATGTTTAAGCATGCTGATTTTCTTTATTCTTTTGAGACTCAACTTAGCAAAAAGAGTAGTCTCCAAAGAGTACCTTTATGTCAACTGCCACCTTGTGGAATATGGTTTCGTGCAATCCACGCGTCCCTGTGGTGTAAACTAGATAAGTTGATGTTCACCAAATTCTTGTGTTTTACTATATTTCTAAGCCTCTATACATTTATTGTGTTTTACCATGTCCCTAAATAACATAATCTTGTTTTGATAGAACCTTCTGCATCTTTTTCTAAAGAAAAATATAAGATAAGAGATAATGGTTATGTGGCTTCAGTAAAACAAAATGTGAAGGTTCAAATGCTTAGTTAAAAAGTATAATTACCTTAACAGGCTTGGTGAAACATATAAATGTCTAATAGTCAATATACTTGCCGAAGTAAATTTAGGGGAAATATACCTTTAAAAGTAAGTAGTACTCCGTCCGTCCACTAAAAGTGGCTCATATTCCTTTTTGGGCCGACTCACTAAAAGTGGCTCGTTCCTAAAAAGGAAATAATTTTGCCTTAAAAAGTACCTCAAATCTAGGGGGCCATACCAATTTAAATACAAAAACACAACTTCCTTAATATACATGCCCAAAAGTATCGAGCCACTTGTAGTGGGACAGAGGGAGTAATAAATACTCCCCCGTTTCCATTAGTAATGACACCTTACTTTTGGCCTTTTGGGCACGAAGATTAAAAAAGTGGTGTTTTTGTGTGTAAAGTGGTGGAGCCAGCTAAGTTGACTAATGTTTCAAGGCAAATTTGTTGCCTTTTTGGGAATGTGCCATTACTAATGATACAACCCAAAATGACAAGTGTGCCATTACTAATAGTTTGGAGGGAGTGTCATTTATAACAATCATATTGACTTGTCAACATGGAAGACATAAAGTGTAACTCATCTCCAAGGATTATCACACCGCTCACTTTTTCTATTGATGTTTTTTCTCTCTCGTATATGTGTAGTAAACAATGTTGTAAAATGGTTAAGGCGTAACTGAGGCATTTTGCGCGGTCTGAGGCGTAGGCCTCGGAATGAGAACAAAAAAATAATAAAAATTAAATAAGTGTAAGACAATAGATAGCAACCGAAAAAATTAATCTAAGGATTTATAAGTCTTTAAAACATTATATTAAAGTGGGCGGCGGCAGGGGTGGCGGACGGAACTAGTGAGGTAGAGTACTAGAGAGAGAGGGAGGACAGAACGTGTCGCTGCTGCTGTGATGTTGGTGACTCTGTAATATCCTGAACAAACAAATTCCTCTGAGTGAAATTGTGCACGTAAAATAGATAATGAGAACTGAATTATGGAGATGTTACCGGATATCTAACATTGTCAGAGTTGGATGCTTCATGTCGCTTCATTAAATAGTTGCATATATAATTCAACGGCTTTTCTTGATGTCCTATTGTGCTTTTAACTAAATTCAGCTAGTTGGGGTTATATTTCAAATTAACAAGTTTCTTCAGCTTTCTGCTTCTTGATTTCAGAATATCTCTCTGCTTCCTGATATGCTCTTCAGATATTTTGTATCAAAGATTTCTGAGAAAATCTAAATTAGTACCATGTGGGCAGTGACATTATGTTGTCATAGGAATTGCTAGTCCAGGACAGCGGTCTCTTTTTACAAAGCAAGAACCTTTTCTCCTTTACAATAGTATAACATTGTTCTAGATTGATGGTACATGTTCAAGAGATATGTCTTTGAACAATCAATACTGTATTTTATTTTGCACAGCTTTGGGAAAGGCCTTGCAGTGTAAATTGTAAAGAACCTAGCAAGAGTGGAGGCTGAACAGATAGAGTAAACACAGGCACACAAATAAGATCCTGGAAATATAACTGGTTAAACTCAATGGAAACACAGGAATCCGCAGGCTATGCCTGCCTACCAGCCACTGCTATACTTAACCAAAAACAGACCAATGCCCGCCCAGCAGAAATCTGCTGCTACAAAGTAGTGAATTCGTAACCCTACTAATCTCAAATCAAGCGAATGAATGCTCCCTAACTCTCAGCCCATGGAAGTTCTGATAATCTAATGGTGCAATAGACTTAAAAATAAACTACCTTATAATAATAAATGAAAATATAATTAATTCCTAGCAGCTCCAAAATGTCGGCCCCTAGAAACTGTTCACGACACTGTCACGATGCTTCAAAAAGTTTTTTGTCGCCATATGTTAAATAAAAAATCATTTCTTACCTCTTGAGCAATTCTCTTTCTGTGAACCCAAACTTCAGCTAGAGCTGAACAAAATGTGTATGCAGAAGACCGTTAATGATAGAAGTGATTATTAGAACATTGTAATATAAACTGGAAGCGTTGTGAACACAGAGTCGTTTTTTCGAGATCGACTACTCTTAAAATTTTCATCTATCAAGACCTCCTAGTTAATGATCCTGGACGTACACCTGGAAACTTGTCAACGGGCCTTCTCATTGAAGGAGTAGTACCAATGGTGTGAGTTAATTCAATTTTGGAACTGAGGTAAGTTACACCATTACCTTTGTTTTAACTATACAATTAAATGATTGATTGTAAAGTAATTTCACTTGTATCCCTTAGTATATTGTATAACCCTAGTACTCCCTCCGTCCGCCAAAAGATGCGTCTTTGGTTTGGACACGGCCTTTTAATAAAAGGAGTTGAGTGTGCTGTGAGAGGAATAAAGGCCTCACTCATTATGCAGTTTTAAATTGCTTTTTGAGTTAGATAATTGGGTTTGGGTGGGCCAGACAATGGCAAATGAGAAAATATAAGGAAGAATGGAGGGTTAAATTAAAGTAAAATGGATGAGTCATACTACTACGAATAGAACATGCATCTTTTTGGCGGGTGGATCAATAAGGAAATACATGCATCTTTTTTGCATACGATAAATGTGTAACTATAAGCATGCAAGTAACTCTGGTATATTGACTCTTTTACATTTTTTCATATCAAAGAGAGATTATTTCCGAATGAGATCTGGTAAAATTAATTGTTTCCTTTCTGTGCTACATTTACTGTACTGAACCGCTCTTCATGGATATTTAGAGATTTCTTCTGCTTTGAAAACTGTATTGCTGATGGGTTTGATTATAAAGACTAGATGAAGGTGACTTGCATCTGCTTAATTTCACCCCTAAAGCACGTAATTATGTATTGAGTCGTTTTACAAAGTTTCAAGCATTTTCTTAAACTATCTTAATGGGAATGCTACACATGTACAATTTATGAATTTAATCAATTTATAATTTGCTCTGTCTATGAACAAGGCTATAAGTAATGCAACTATGAATCTCATAGCTAGTTCGATCATGGCTTAAGATTATCTCTCAAAAATAGATAAATTTTGTAATAATTGTAAGGAATTTCAAATACAAATGGATTCTTATATTATACCAAGATAAATAAAATTTAAATATACATGTATGCATATATGTAAAATTAATAAACTATCCTTAGAATTTAAAAGAAGTAAGGAGATTATATAGGCATATCAAAATTTGTAAGAATATATAGATTAAGTGAGTAGGCAAGTACATAAGATGATAAGAGTTGATCAAAATTTGTAAGAATATATAGATTAAGTGAGGAGTCCTGTCAATGATGTCCAATGTGCAATACTGAGTACTTATATTTACCTTGGCATATTGACTAAATGTCATTGAACCAAAAGTGAACTATATAGAGGAGTTTTGGTCTTTCTTCATTTGTTCATATGCATTTGAATACAATTTATTTGACATTTCACAAATATATTGATACGAATATCTTCCAGACATATCAAGTACGCATGTGCATGTGCATGTCCAACGGTAGCATAATTTAGTATATAGCCATACAAATTCTTATCATTATATAAACAATTTGTTCTTCTGTACATCTTCCTATCATGATTCGATTTAGATATTTGTTATTGAACTAGTATTAATTTCAGTTTACAGATTAAACTGCCATGGTGCTTGTCAAATTTCTCACCTGAAGGCAGAATTGTTAGCCCAAAAAGTACACAGAGCTAAATTGAAGTTTAATGAGACACCGAAAAAATGTCTATATAGCATGATATATTGATATATATGGAACAAAATGTCCTACAGGGTGTCTCAAAATGTTGTTTCTTCTCAAGAGTACAGTGTATTCACCATTTAGACAGCTACAGTTTTCCTCTCTATTTTCTCGTAATGTGAACCCATATGCCTTTGCCTGACAATACCTAAAACAACTCGAAAGATAACCACAACATGTGTATATTTGATGTGGTGTGAAATCTACTTTGCTGCCATTAATTAGATTGTCTCCATGGTTATATGTTTTTGCTCCAAAAGTTACCTTTAAAACACAAGCATTGTTTTCCATCTGCGCTCTCTGTGATTAATTTTTTCTGTTTCCGATGACAGTGTTAGTTTGACAATTTCTCATTCTATTCTAAACGTGCAACTGGTGAAAGAAAATCTAGGGTTTTTTTGATTGTTGAAATATGGTCTATAGTATTATTCATGCTCTATTTTTGCTTTGATCAGAAGGTCCCAGTCGGTTGTTTGTTCAAATGTACGATTTTTTTTCCAGTTACAATTAGTGAAGTTAGTAAAGAGCAAATTGTCTTCTTATGGTCTTAATGGAAAGAGCAAATGGTCTTTATTTGTCTTTTCTGTTCTTTTAACAGCTGGTTTCTATTGTAATCTTTTCCAGCCTTCAGTTTTTGTTGTAAAAAGTTAATGATTTGGGAGATCTTGATTTCGGATTTCGGTATTATGAGAAATTGGAACGTGTACATGGTCATTTATTTACCAATAATTGATGGAGTATGTTTATGATTCTTATGTTTTCAGGCAAAGCGCAAAGAGAAAAAGCACAAAAAGGAGAAAAAGGATAAAGAAAGAAAGAAAGATAAAGATAGAGATAAAGAGAAAGAGAAAGAGAAAGATGGAAGTGATGAGAAACATAGGGACAAGAAAGACCGAAAAGAAAAACACAAGGACAGGAAGGAAAAGCGCAAGGACAGAAGGAAGGATAAGGAGGATCGTGGCAAAGACAAGGACAAGAGCAGCATATCCGAAGAGTCATCAGTTGCTGGGAAACTTGAGGATAGAAGTGGAGGGAAGCTTAAGCCAAACGTAAACAGCAAAGATAGAAGTGGTTTCAGGAATGAAGCGACAAGTTCTAGCCCATTTCAGGGTCAAAATGGTGGGAGGCCTTCACAAAGCTGCTTGCCTTCCCAGTCGAATGAGGAATCAAAATTTGTACAGGAACTGGGCAGGAGGATAAGGGATGATCAGAGGGGTGCTGGGAGCCAGTTGCCTCAGAGAGTTGCTGTTCTGGACAATAAAGATCAAGAGATGGTGTCAAGAGTTGCCATCAGAAACTCTTCAGGACTGCTGGTAGAGGATAAGTTAGATAACAAGAATAAGAGAATTGATAAAAGAGCCAATCCTCAAGGAGTGAAAAATGATTTTTGTGGAAGTAAAATGGCACAGAGCCTTGTGCCAATTACCAAATCTAAAGTTGAAGGGGTCCCAAAACCAGTGGATGAACAGAACGGGAGGAGGTGGGAAGACGGGGAGAAATATAAGGAATCTGGTGTTACTAAGCAGGGGGACAAGCGGAAAGATAGAGTTAAGGAAAGCCCCGCAAAGGAAAAGGAGAAGGATAAGAAAAAAGATGAGAATGCAAAGAGTAAACAAGAAAATCAGAATAGCACTCAGAACCAGTTTAGAAATGATGGGAGTAATGATCCTGGCGGCCTTACTGGTAAACATAGTATGGACATGTTGAAGGAAACAAACAGTAATGCTACCAATGAAGGAAATTTCAGGAAAAGAAAAGATGAGTATACCAATGGTTTCCTCCATGGTGAGTTCTCTTGTTCAATGGTAACTGCAGGACAAACTTCTGTATTTCCCCAAAAAAGAAAGTGCATGCAACTTCTATTATTGGAAAGATAGCTACGAAAAATCTTTGTTTGGGCCTGCCTTTCACACTTTCTTATAAATGCTTTTCACTAGATCTCTTTAAACATCAGTGTAACTTACTATGAAGTTGATATGGTGTTTGTATGTGTTCAAGTTAAGATTTTCTACTGGCTGACAGATAGATGTTGCTTACTTACAGAGTGTGAAATCAGGCCAAATAAAATGCAAAGGTCTGCTCCTCACCAGTTGACAGAGAATGGAAGGAAACTTGATCCTTTCCAGCCTCCAACAAAACCATCTCATGATAAGCACGCTGTTCCTAACGGTGCTAGAGTGGATAATAGAGAGAGGTTGACGAATGGCTTCATCGGAGCCCGTAAACCGTCACCACAAAAGCCAAAACCTTCTACATCAGCCATGGTGAACGGCCAGATTGTTGATGCTTCAAAGGTGCCTCGTCATGATCCCCCTTTAGTGAACAAGGCGCTGAAGGTGCCGAAGATTGAGGACCTAATAGCCGAAACATCGAGAAGGCCTCCACATCCCGACTCCAAGTACTTGGCCCAGGTACTAACAGTACCCAAGGTGGATGATTGGTCTGAACTTGACCACCAAGATTGGTTGTTCAGCGAAGGTGGTTACGCAGGTAAGCATAAGGTGGAACCTACTGGGGACAAGGATAACCAGCATGTATGGTCAGAAGCTGTACATATAGAATCAACAGATATTTGTGCTTTGCCTTATGTGGTCCCTTTCTAATTGTTGATCAATGTCGGGAAGCTAGCTCGAGATTGACTTGTTTCTTGCCCGTCTGTGTCTGTACTGATGAGGATGGGTTGGTGGCATGGTGACTCTCTCGAGAATAGGGGCGTGGCTTGGAGGTTGGGGCGGTTGAGTATACGGCATGAAGCTAATGTCTCTCTTGGTTTGGTTTATTGAGTGTAGATCGAGAATCACGTAACCACAATTTTGGATTGTAACATAGAACTCTAAATTACATAAAAATGTAAGATAGAGGGGGAAGGAGAGGGGGTTAGTTCCATTCATTTGATTTTAACTGAGTTATAATTGTTGTTTATAGTCCCACTCAACTTCTATAATATGTCTGGTATTTTTGCCGAACTTTTTTCGCGTAGTAGCGATATAGATGCTAAGGGATTTGCTGCAAATTTCATCATAGTGGAGTTTTAAGGGTTTGTTTGTAAATTTGTGTATATAAAGTTAAATCACCTAGGAAAGTTATTTTTCTTCCAAAACTTTATAATCTATATTTAGTATTTTAACAATTTATCTTTTCTTTCATTTTCTTCTTTCTTCATTCACTATAATTATTCATATACTTCTTCTGTCCCATTAGTATTGAAACCATTTCCTTTTTAGTTTGTCCCATTAGTAATGATACATACTAAAAAAGGTAAGAATTTTGTCTTCAAAAATTAGTCAATTTAGTGGAGCCCACCATTTTACACACAATAACACCACTTCCTTAATTTTCGTGCCAAAAAATAAGGTGCCAATACTAATGGGACAGAGGGATTAGTATACTTTGGAGGTTTAAAAATTAATATATGTATACATAATAATGATTTTCTTTTTAAGACTATTTAATTTATAGTTGTGTAATTAATATAAAATAGTTATCTTTACATATTACTGTCTAACTATCATAACATTATAAAATCTAATTATGATAACTATTATATAGATAATTTATGAATAAAAATCTATTTTAGTTGCAAATGCTTCATTTAGTCTCACATATGAGTTTATTTGTACTAATCTATTTTCATATATTTTAATTTTAGAAAAGAAATTATAACTAATTATATACTTTTACCTAATGTCAGTTAAATAAAATAAATATGATATGTTTTATTTTAATGAAAAGTATTAAAGTGATAAAGAATGTAAATGGCTAATGGATTTGCTATGCGCCAAATCTAATACTATTTGCATTTATAGTTAGTATTAGGGAATAACTGATTTCCACGTAAAAATCGTCATATTAAATCATTTTGTTTTCTCTCCTTTACTCAAATACGAGCAATTTTACAAGTTATTATGTTTATGTAAGTGTCATCTTTACAAATCGAATTTAATAAATTAGGTATTTAACGAATATCCTTATTTGAATATACACATAACAAAAAGTAAATCTTATAAACACTTTTTAGATTAGTATCAATATCTTTTTAAATAACAAATGATATTCATTAGATCGAAATTTATTGTTAAGTCTTGATCATTGATTTCACATGCTACAATTATAAAATGAATTCATCCTTATTTGAATAACATGATATTTGTTAGGTCTATATAATGTAACATAATAAACTAATATATTATATTAGAAATTATTATCATTGCTTCTAAAATTTATGCAAAATGCCTGCATAATTTAATCCGCGACGTACCTGCGAGATGGTCTTCCATAAGGTGGAACCGATGAGGGACAAGGATAACCTGCATGTATGGTCATAAGCTATACATATTCGTGCTTTGCCTTATGTTGTCCTTACTGATTGTTGGCGAAACTGCTATCTTCTGCTATCGTAACATCTGCACGTTGATTGTGAAGAAGCTAGCTCGAGATGATCTTGTGTAGTTGGCCTTTTAGCATATCTCACAGGCCCGTTTCTTACCCGTCTGTACTGATGACGATTGGCTGGCGGCATGGTGACTCTCTCAGGAATAGGGGCATGGCATGGAGGTTGGGGCGGTTGCCACGTGATATAAATTTAATCCGCGACTACCTGCAATATGGCATTGAGATTTGATTCGAGGTGCGACTCCGACGTGCACATGACTTGGCATAGAGCTCTGCGGTTGACCATATGGCATGAAGCTAATGTCTCCTTGGTTTGGTTTATTGAGTCTAGATCTAGAATCACATCACCACAATTTTGGGTTGTAACATAGAACTCTAAATTTACATAAAAATGTAAGATATAGGGGGGGTTGGGGAAGGAAAGGGTTTAGTTCCATTCATTTGATTATAATTAAGTTGTAATTATTGTTCATAGTGCCACTCGGCTTCTATAATATGTTGAGTTGTAATTATTGTTCATAGTACCACTCGGCTTCTATAATATGTCTGGTGTTTCTGCAAAAGATTTTTTGAGGGCAATGATGATATCGAGGGATTGGCTAAAACTTGGTCATAGTGGAGTTTTAAGGGCTTGTACTTGTTTGTTAATATTTTACAAAAGGGAAATTGTGTGAGGTTTGTCAAGATTGATATTCAAATTCATTCTTCAATAATATTATTCCTCCGTCTCATTGTTCTTGTCCCCTTCCTTTTGGGCACGAAAATTAAGAAAGTAGAATTGATGAGTGTCAGATGTTGTGGTACACATGGGGTCCATATACTTTTTGTGTATAATATTTTGCAGACAAGAAGAATGAGACGGTCCAACAAGGAAAACGAGACAAGAAGAATGAGACGAAGGGAATATAATTTTATTTTTAAAAGTGAAAGTATGATATTGACTTTTGTTTGGATGTGAATCTTGACCTGTTCATGGAGATGTCAATTGGACTAGTCCAACAGTCCAACTAGAGCTACGTTATTATTACATTTCATGAGTAGTTTATCCTTCCTACAATTTAGAGTTGAAATTGTGATGACTAGTATAATAAAAGTGGGAATACCATGTTTTGCCCACATTCATAAGGCACCATTTTTTTTGCCCACATTCATAAGGTTCCACTTTTATTGCCTATTTGTACTTTTTGGTGAATAAAAAAGTACGCTTTCCTTACACACATCTTACACAATTCTTCTAGGCTGAATTGACCGAGAATCATTAAGATTCACATACTGTTTGAAATTAATGTGTGGAAGGGGACAAAAATTGTTGTTGGAATTGAAGGAACCGACACCTACCTGCTACGTCAGCGGTCGAATAGCTGGCATCAACAAGGCTGAATCCGAATCAGCGGATGGACAACCTATAATCAGCGGGCGGACAACTCAGAAATTTACGGGCGCACGACATCCTGCTAAATTACGGACGGACAA
>JAYJMF010000030.1:3390833-3413812 GCA_036873715.1 Salvia sclarea
TTTAAAGGCCGCGTCACGGAGGACTCGAACCCGGGACCTTTGGCCCCGGGCATTAACCTCCTACCACTAGGCCAACAAACACACACGGAACAGGTGTGTTTTAGTGTGTATCATTGTGTTTTAGAGTGTATCATTTTTCTCCATCTAAAGGGAGACGTTGTAGTATTTTTAATCATTTAACTAGTTAAATCCATCTCTAGAAACAAAAGATACTTCGGCTATCTGATGGTAATATCATACTTATATATGATGACTGATGAGAAAGAATACCCTTATATTCGAACGTATTGAATATCATCTTATGAATTTTGGGGGAATTGGATGGAAAATAGATTAACTAGATTTCGTAGCTCGTGTTTCTAGCATATACCCTATTATGTTAAACTACATATTCTACAATAAGCTAGAAACTGAAGTAGAAATGTTGATGTTGAATTAGCATTGATGATTCAATAACTGGAGTAGAAACACTAATGGAAATTTATATTTTAGTGATTTACTATTGATAGCTGAAGTTAATTAAGATTTTAATGCATTCTAATTTACAGCGAGCCACGATCCCGGCCTTCGTTCCAAGAACTAGTTGACCAGCTAAAAGACATGCAGAGACGGTCTGCTCTCCGACAACAAGCTCAGCGTGCCGGTGCTGCAGATGCCAGCCGGAAATAACAGTAGATGCAGTCGAAGCGCATCTACAGCGAACTTTTTCTTGTAAAATCACAAGCAGATGACGGCACGACAACCAGTGGCCACGCTGCATTTGCTTGTGGTGTCGGATTAAAGCATCTTCGAGGCAGGCTGGCAGCTACCCGTATCCTGCGCTGTCTCACGTTCTTTATTCTGCGGTCCGTCTCGACTGAGATATTGGAGGGGCTTTTGTATGTTACAGGAGTTCTTGTTACTGTGATCTGTTGCCAAAATCTAAGGATAGAAATCTGAGTGAAGTGTAGGAAAGGTGAAAATTGCTTCTCTGTTTCATTTCTATTTTTATCTTTTATTGGTGAAAATAGTGGAGATGTGCATTTTGCATGGTGGGAATTTTTGATGTTGGGAATCGATAGATTTCGATATTATTGTATCATGTTGTTGATGGACAGATTTAATTTATGCCTATAGTAATATACATATATCTAAATTATTTACATTCTAATATAGTACAATATATATGAGCATTATAGCTCAATGGTTTCCTCCTCCTATCTATGATGGTGAGAGATTAGGTACAAATCACAATCTTTCCTATCTCCAAACTCAAAAGAATAAAATGTTAAATATAGTACAACAAGAAGGGAACATGAACATAACTCTTCTCCTATTCACTATCACAAAAATCGACATAAACGAGATGCGATCGTGTATGGATTTATCTACAAAACGAGCCCTAGATATAACGTTACTCGAGTTTAAACGTTCCTCGATTTCACAGCCACGCAGGCAGCCATTCCCTTCCTTTGATGAAATCAACGGTGATGAAGCGAAAAGCCTCGTCGTAGCTCAGCTGCTTCGACCACTCGGTCCGGTTATTCGCAGCAGAGCCCGGTCCGTGGCAGTTATATTCCGCGAGGTGGAGGTTTCTGTTTAAAATCCCACGAATGTGAAAAAATTCAAGAATCACATGAAACGAGGAAAACGAGAGCGAAAAGGCCGACGAAAAAGAAGCTTTTCTTACTCTTTGCTGTGTGGATAGCTCCAATCTGTCCATCCATGTGAGAGAACACTCTTTGACAAATATGAGTCTGCAAAAACTACTGTGGAATGTGTCCCTTTAGCCCTACCCAAATACACATCACCGACACCGTATATTTTGCTCTTCACGAACACGAACCCGCTGTCGGCGTTCCCCCTCTGCCGGTGGCTAGCAGCGATCGAGCCCTTAATCTCCGATGTCAAGTCCGGGACCACGAAAACCTCACACTCCTGCAAAGAAAATCAGAAAAAATTAGACACAAAAAACAGAGTCCCCTGTTTTGGAACAGGGGATTTTGCCTAATTAGGGCATTAGTTGTGATTCTGCAAGAATTGGAAATGCTTACGTGGAACATCGACTGGCCGTGTCCGAAGATGACGTCGACGGAGCCCTGCATGTAGCAGCCGCCGTAGTAGTGGCGGCCCCTCGAGTCGAAGAGGGTGTTGTGGTTGCTGATGAATGCACAATGGTAGAATGCGGCCTTGTCGGCCCCCACCACGGCCGCCACCGCCTTGTTCTGTTTCGTTTGGCTGATGCCGGTCGGGGCCGCGTTCTGTTTCAGTGGCGGAGGCAGAAAAAAATTATTGTTCGAATTTCGTATATAGTTATAAGAAATTATTCAATATTTTGCACTCTGGGGTCCCATATGGCACCTTGAAGGTGATGCCGAATGCGATGACATTCTTGGCCTCGACTTTGAAGGTGGCCGACTCGTAGTCGTCGGCTGAGCTTCGAGACCACACGATCGAGGTCTTCCCTCTTCCTTCACCTCTCAAGAAAATGTAAGGCTTCGTACGAGGTATTTTCACCTTTTCCCTGCACAAGAATATTCGAGATTTCGGTCAAAAATCGACCTAAAAATTTATCGACTTTTGTTACTAGATGTGGACGGGCCATCTCGAAAACTACGTTTTTATGCAATATCCCGTAAATTAAACATACGGGGCAGCATTACAAAAATCATGTGCGACGGGCTCGACCAGAAAGGTATAAATTACCTATAGACTCCCTTGGAAATATGAATCATAATCCATTTAGAATTCCTATTTGGGACATGATCAATGGCAGCCTGCACAGATTTGAAGTCACCTTTTCCATTTGCATCAACGGTTATTGTTCGATTTGATTGAATGTTTTCTGTCAAGATTTGGGAATCAATCACTTTGTTGTTGGAAAAGCCATGCACAAAATCCAAGAAAATGAATAATGTGATAATAATCAATATAGAGAGGCGAGGTAAATGCATCATCGTCTTCCAACTTTTTCTTTTTAAAATAAATTTTTTGGTATTGTAAGATTTTAGATGAATTTATGTAAAATGACTGGAAAGCAATATCATGTTTCATGAAGACAAAAAGAAATGGGATTGTTTGGTTTGTTCAAAATAAACACCAAGAAATGGAAGGTCGAGAAATTGGATTTTTTTGTTTTGGTTGGTTGTGCAATCCTTGATTTGTGTATTGCCCTTGGTTAATATATTGTATGAAAATTTGATTTTCCAAAAATATTGAGAATATTGTTGGAAAAGAAAATAGTGTAATTTATCCTTATTTTGTGATTAATATTTTTTTTTCCTACTTTTTGAACTTTTGGATATATATTAATGGAGTACTTTGCTAGAAGATGTCTATATAGTAAATAAAATTGATATGAGATTAATCTCATGCATGGATAAGCACCATCTTATTATAATTCAATTTAAAATTGAGGTTAATAAATTATTATAATGGAATTTCCAAATTTTAATTTTTACATATTCTCACGTGAAACGCAAGAGTCAAAACCCAATGTGAATCACTTGTTTATACAGCAAAGAAAAACATACCACAAAACTTTTGCCTATCAAAATGTGACCCATATTAATGAGGTTGTTTCTTTTCATTCTCGTTGTAATAATTAAGAGTATAAATAATGTTTTGGCAAATTAGGAAAATAAACTATAAAGATTTATGCTTCATATTCTTACAAGTATTTATGATTTATATCACAAATTCTCTCTTTATTCTTTTCCAACTTTTTCGAAGTTGCTTTTCGATTACAAAACATCATGTGATGTGGGAAAATACATCTGCTAACTTCTTACTAGAGAGATTCACGTGTTCAAAATAAATTTAGTGGATTTCACTTTATATTATAAGTAGCTATTAAATTTATGAGCCTCTAAATCTTCAATGAAATAGTGATATTCAAAGTATATCAAGATGGAAATATATTAATTTAACATCGCTATTTTTTTTTTAATTTAATCCTATTAATAATTGATTCAATAAATTTTTTAAGCTTCAAGTATAACCTATGGCTGCCATCTGATCTAATTTAGGGCTCTCTGGCTACTTCCTTAAATCGTAAGCAATTTGACGTATTTATGGTGCGCATATAAAAGTACACAAATTTATGTAGCTAAGTTATTGTGAATAAAAAAATTGTACTTTGGGACATAAACATTTATTAATTTCAACATTATTTTAATTTGGAATGCTTGTTAAAATTTCAAATAATAAGTATCCATTATCGAGAAATATAGTCATAGAGAAAAACATTATTTTATGCATAAGAAATCTCATATCATTCGAAAAATAAATTTTAACTATTCATTGATCAAAATATACTGATTAAATTGGTTTCTAATTTCTAAAATGGACAGACTAATTTATATACTATCCATTGATCAAAATATACGGATTAAATTGGTTTCTAATTAATTTCTAAAATGGGGAGTGTTTTGATTTGATTATTCTCCTATATAAACATACAAAATAATCGAGCACGTCCAAGTAGATGGGAAATTAATATTTATATATACATAACTTATTTAGTAGTGTTATAATGACTATTTTGGTCCCCCTAAGCTTAAGAGGTTGAGACAACTAGAAATTTAATGTTTTCTTTTCCATGTAGAGTAAGCTACCATGATGGTGACATCCTATGCTTGTTAATATCATCAATTGCATGCATTTAAATATCCCATGTATATATATAGAGGTGGCATGGCATGACAAATTAAATTTGAAGGGGTAAGGACAAAAAATCATTATTAAAGGAAAAAAAAGATATGGGGTTGAGATTATTAGTGATGTTGGGTGCAGGTATAGTTTTGTTGCATTTTTTAATGTTTGATGTTGAGGCTAATAATGCAAGATTATCCCATGATTTCTACCAACAATCTTGCCCACAAATTGAGAATGTTGTTAGAGAAGAAGTGCAGTCTGCCTCTCTCTTTGATCCCACCACTCCTGCAGCTCTCTTGAGGCTTCTCTTCCATGATTGCCAAGTGCAGGTTTCTCTCTCTCTCTCTCTCTCTCTCTCTCTCACTTTCTCTCTCTGATACTCCACCCGTCCATAAACCATTTGCCAAATTTTGATCGGCACGAGTTTAAATAGTTTTGTTGACTTAGCTCTCTCTCTCTCTCTGATACTCCACCGCGTCCATGAACCATTTGCCACATTTTGATCGGCACGAGTTTTAATAGTTTTATTGACTTAGTTCTCTCTCTCTCTCTCTCTGATACAACACCCGTCTATGAACCAATTGCCACATTTTGATCGGTACGAGTTTTAATAGTTTTGTTGACTTAGTTGGAAATGTATACTGAGATTTGAAAAGGTGTACTGGGAATTGAAAAGTGAGTTAAAAAGTTATCATAAATGGAAAGTGGCAAATGGTTTGTGGACGGATGGTGTATAAGGCTTCAAAGATAGGCCTTCGAGTAAGGATTCCAACGCCACGAGAATCGACCTAATCGGACCCCTCTCTCTCTCAATATATATATATACATCATTGGTATGATATTTCGATACGCGTGATGTGCCAGGGTTGTGATGCTTCGATCCTTCTCGATGCTCAAGGCAAGCCCTCGGAGATGGCCTCGTCGAGAAGCTTTGGGATCAGGAAGAGGAATGTCGTCGACCTCATAAAGGCGTCGTTGGAGCAAGTATGCCCCGGGAAGGTCTCGTGTGCAGATGTAGTGGTCCTGGCAGCGCGGGATGCAGTCTCGGTGTCCGGAGGGCCGAGAATCGGCGTCCCACTAGGCCGCAGGGATTCCCAGGGCCCTCCCAACATTAGGCTGACAGACTCTTCTCTGCCGCCTAACGATATTGGGCTCGAAGGTACCCTCGAGCTCTTCTCCAAAACGGGCATGACCGTCGAAGAGACGGTCGCCATTTTGGGTAAGCCACTATCATTATACTATAAGAAGAAATTAAGTAGCCAAAAAATCACACATAAAAAAAGATAATTATACCCTTAGTTAAAATGTTAAAATATAAACTAAATTAATCGGCATATAAGGGCATCTCTGACATTTTTCTTTGATTATAGGGGCTCACACCCTTGGAATCACGCATTGTTTCAGCCTCCGGAGCCGTTTATACAAGCCCGGCAGCACAATGCATGTCGGATTTGTAAATGCACTGAAGCTGAGATGCCCTGCCGACCAGGGCGTCTCAGCTTCAAAAATCAGGTTCATCCCGAATGATCTGACGCCCGTTTCGTTCGACAACGAGTACTTTGTGAACACGATGCGGGGCCGGGGAGTGCTCAGGATCGACGCCGAGATGCCCTTGGATTCAAGAACTAGGCCATATGTTGAGAAATTTGCTAGTGATCACAATGCATTTTATAGGGCCTTTTCATCAGCTTTTGTTAAACTCTCTTCTTCTAATGTTCTAACAGGAAAGCAAGGAGTGATTAGGAGGAGTTGTAATCGATTCGATTGATTATTGATAGGGAATTTCAATAGTTCAAAACTAGGTTTTTAAATATTAACTATAGTCATCTTTTTTTTTTAGAATTATTTAACTATAGTCTATAGTCATCTTAATTATGTGTGAAATGTATCGGAGATTGTTGCTCCACTAATTAGGTAAGCCGAAAGGACTATTTTGAGATTGTTTATATTTTCCTTGCTTGCAAGAAATTGAATACAAATTCTTATTTTCTCTTTCGAACTAAAATATAATTGTATTTTTATTCCCTTCATTTATTTTACATTTCTCTTCATTTTATAGTTTTGTTATTTGTGGCATGATATTGACAAGCCCAATGTTAATGTACGATTTTGTATTAATTGGGCTAGCTTGTAAAATAGATGGGAGGCCCAATAATTTGACTTCATGGTCCATTATCATATTGGGCTGGGCTGCTTCTACACAAGTATTGAACTTTGTAAATTAATTTTGAAATTAATGTTTTAAATTTTCTGAATGAGTCTAAGTTTAGTTGAATCGAACTAAATTCACGCTTGAATTTGGATATTTAATTAGTTGACAAATTCATTGATGCTTCTTCGTTCTATTTATATTATTACTATTAAATAGTATTATTCATTTATTTATTTATTTAAATAGGTGATTAATTTATATTATTACGATGAGTTGACCAAACATGTGGTGGCATTGAGCGTTTGCACAAACCAATAATTAATATTGCATTAAATTAATATATGTGTTTTCGTCTTTAATTTGTCGCTGAAAACCTTAACGACAGAAAAGGTCCGCAGTTAATTTTGGTCATAGTTAAAAAAAAATTAGTAGTGCTTGCACTAGCTAATTAAAACCAAAATTTAATGAAAAAACTATATGTGCGGAAAATAAAAGAAAAAAGGGATTATTAAATTAAAATTCTGTGTGAAGGTGGAGTAAATACTCACCCATACATACCCCTATATTTTAATTTTTGGTCGTCTATTCTCATATATATAGTATATATACGAATATATCTCACCCGCTCATTAAATGAAAACGTTGAAATTTGTAGGTGACTATATTAATTAAATTTGTCACATACCGTCTTAGTTAATTTCTCTCCTTCTCTGACTATTCTGAGTTGTTAGGTTTATTGGCAGTTGAAAGCATTAACCCTTTGGATCGAAATAAAAAAATGTCACGGGATATATTATTACTACTTCTTTATTTGTTATATATAGGAGTATAATTTCATGAAGCTACAATACCTATTGGACCGTTTTCTGCACAAAAGTCTTGTTGTCACATTCAATTAAAGTAGTGATCCATCTAATTAAATTTCCTATCTAGATACAGTTCATTCAACTCATTTTTCAATATCATGAATAAGTATTTTATGTTGTAAGAAATCGTATAAGAGAGTGGATAGCTAGATTTACAATTATTTTAAATTTTTATCCTTAATTATTGCATATAAAATGGAACAACTAAATTTTTTGTATTGTGAATACAAGGATTAAATGGGAAGTTTGACTATATCGATCGATTAATTACTAGTCAATCATCTAATAGCTTTAAGTAAGCTCGATCGACAATGATACGTTATATAAACACTTTTTTATCTATTTTATATAACATATGATTGAGTATTTAATTTAAAAATAACATATACATATACTCTAGTATCTATCTTTTATCCAAACTATCTTCCTCCGTCCATAATTAAACCACTTAAATTCTAAAAAACACTATCATCCGGTGTGATGTATAAACTACGATACAAAAATCTTGAATCCAAATTCTCGCGATTCGAAGCTTATTTTCCTTTCATTTTTTTTTTGGTCGAGCATGTATGTAATCAAGTTTAAATTAAATAGCGGTGTCACGATGGACTCAAGCTTGAGACCTTTGGCATCAGCCACTAACCATTTCGTCACTGGACGAAGCTCAAAAACCCTAATCGCATACCTCGATATATATATATACATGAGATAGAGTGAGAGATGAGAGAGAGGAGACATATATATCTCCATCACCAAATTCCAAGATTTTCCAAAATGGGAAATCTATTACAAAAACCACTCCATTCTTTCTCCCAATTCTTGACATTAATAACAATAACAATAATAATAATATTATTTGCTATTGAGCTAAGGTTTTGCTCTTCCACACCTTCAGCCATTTTCATCTTTGGAGATTCCCTAGTTGATGTTGGCAACAACAACTACATTTCTTCTCTCTCAAAAGCAGATTTTTCCCCAAATGGGATCGATTTCGGCAAGCCCACAGGCAGATACACCAATGGCAGAACCATAGTCGACATTTTAGGTAAATTAAATTTTCCCAAAATCCTCATTTTATTGCAAATCTATCAAATGTTTGATTTTATTTATTTATTTTTAAATGAAATAGGAGAGCAAATAGGGCTTAATGGCTTCACTCCTCCATATTTGGCACCAACCACAGCCGGAGCTGCAGTTTTACAAGGTGTGAACTATGCCTCCGGCGGCGGCGGCATCTTAAACTACACCGGAAAAATCTTCGTAAGTTCTCGTTGTAACGAATCCGGTGTCGTATGCATGTGAGATCGTATGTTCTAGGCTATATATGTTTTTTGGATCTCGTGCGAAAATATAATTTACAAGCGATTCAGTTCATCGGTGAGGGCGTTTGAGTAATAATTTCTATAGATTTTGGATAATTTCGAGGTCGTGTGGGAGTTAAAGTATCGAAAAATTGAGTTGGCGGGGGCTTAAGCCCCTTCTGATTTATATGTGTGTGTCCGCCAATGGGGGCGGAGGCTAGGAGCTAAAATTGAAAATTTCTTATAAATATGTGTGTTAGGCTTTTTTTTTTAATTTTATATAAAAATATAATTTTCGGGCGATTCAGTTCATTGATGAGGGTGTTTAAGTGATAAAAAGATTTTGGAAAATTTCGAGATCATATGAGAGTAAATGTCGAAAATTTGACTTGGTGGGGGCTTAAGCCCCTGTGGATTTATATGTGCATCTACCTATAGGGGGCGGAAGCTAGGAGCTAAAATCGAAAATTTCAGAAAAATATATATGTATTAAAAAAATCTAGTTGGGGGTGCCAAAGCTTTTTAATCTTTAAATTTTATTTTTTTAGATTTTATATTTAAGAAAATATATTAGCTCCCTCTGAGCTACATTTCTGGCTCAGCCGCTACTTGCCTATACATATTGTGGTGGTGAAATACTAAAATCATATGGGCAAAATTTGATTTTTTTCAACTGATTGGGTTTTGTCATCTTATTTTTAGTTTTATATATCCCAAATATTTATTTAATTAATTGAGTTTTGGCTTTATGAAAATAGTTAGTGAAAATCATATATATTTTGGACAGGGTGGGAGAATAAATCTGGATGCTCAGCTAGACAATTTCGCAAACACAAGGCAGGCAATAATCTCGAGAATCGGTGAAGAAGAAGCAATAAACCTCTTCCAAAATGCAATGTATTCAATAGCAATTGGCTCAAACGATTTCATCAACAATTATCTCACACCAGTTGTCTCCAAAGTTGAACAAGACTTAGTTTCGCCTGAATCATTTGTTGCAGCCATGATTTCAAGATTTAGAACTCAACTTATGGTAAGATTATTTTCTAGCAATTTTGCAGAATTAAGTATTTGATTTTTATTTATTTACTAGTATGCCACCCGCGCGTATGCGCGGGTTAAATAGAAATTAATATTTAAGAATAACAATTTATATATAAATGTAAAGGTATTAGATGGTAAGAAATAAGTAGTTATTAATGGTTATTTAATTTTTTTTATTTGTATAATATTATTATAAAAAAAATGAGAAGTATTATGGTGATAAATAGTCATACTCACTTAATAATGAAATAAAATTTATTTTGCACAAATTATTAAATCTAGAAATTTTAAAAAACTTCCTTGTAAATTTATTTCGACATCATTTATATTAGTCTATATATTGTGTGTATGTTAGAATATATATGAAATTGATATCACATTATAAAAGAAGTAGATTATATAAAAAAAAAATCACAAAATCTTCGGTGCAGGTGCAGACATTCTAAGGTGTCATTTACAGTCAGAAAATTAAAAACAATGTCATTTATTTTACCATATAATTAGAAAGTACGAGTATTACTTTCTGCAACCAAATGGTACGTGTGTTTAGCACACGTACAATTTGTAAATCTTATAAAAATTAAATAAATTGTATCTTAATTTAAATAAATAAAACCTAAATATATTTATCTAGGTATTAAATTACTAAACTATATATAAGTCTAGGGCTCGGGGTAAAAAATCAAAAAATATTTTGTTTTCCAAAAAGACACTATCCTAAAAAAAATCCCAATTTTGAAAATTAGTTAAAGGTTCATTTTCTTAAAAAAAAATATGAGATTTTGATTTTATTGCAAAAATATATGACAATAATCTTGGTTTTATTTTTCAGAGACTTCAGAGCATGGGTGCAAAAAAAATTATTGTGGCAAATGTGGGGCCAATTGGGTGCATCCCATTTCAAAGAGAGATCAATCCATCTGCTGGAAATGAGTGTGTTGTTTTCCCCAATCAACTTGCACAATTATACAATGCCCAATTGAGAAGTCTTGTGCAAGAACTCAACACAAATCTTGATGGATCCAAGTTTATTTATGCAGATGTCTACCATATTGTTGATGACATTATCCGGAATTATACATCATACGGTATGTACGCCTCGATACGTTCTGAATATTGTATTATAACAATCAGTAAAACATTTGTGAGATCAATGAATTGTACACATTAAAAAATACAAGGCCGGCCGGGCTGACTTGGTCAAGCCCACCAAGCTTTTAGTAAAAATTGGGCTAGGTCGACCTGGCTAGAAAACCAATCAAGACGGGAATTACTGAACCTATTGGGCATAAATACTATCTATAGTATAAAAAATTTCATAGGGGATCATGTCAGCCCGAAATTCATTTTAGTTTTAGAATACCTAGGCCCAAAATTGGATCCTTATGTGAGGTTAATTAGCCTTATAGGAGACCATTTCATATCGGATAACACTATGTAATATTTTGCGTTTCCGAATAGTTTATGAATCTAAATACGTGATTTAATTTTACAGGATTTGAAAATTCAAATTCAGCATGTTGCCATAGTGTGGGTAGATTCGGAGGGCTAATTCCATGTGGGCCCACCTCCAAAGTTTGTGAAGATCGATCAAAATACGTTTTTTGGGACCCTTACCATCCAACCGATGCTGTTAATTCTATTATCGCAATGCGGCTTATGCAAGGCGGCGCTAGCGATATTTGGCCTATTAACATTCGACAGTTAGTTATGAATTGAAACGGGGATTGTTTTCTATGTTACCATTTTTTTTCCTTTTATATACGTTAGAAATTATGACTATGATGTACCAAATTTACAAATTATACAAATTATACCCAATTTATAAGAAACATTTCAAACTATTTAAACGATTTATTAAATTACTAGCTATCAATATTGCATCAAATAAAATTCTAATTCCATTTTCCAGCCCTCGATATTGTACATGACATGGCTTGCGAAATACTAAGTAGCTTTATCCATCTATGTTATTTCTTAATTATATGATGGAAATTCCACATAATTTCACGTGACATCCATTGAACAACTAAGTGAATATTCATTTTGTTATGTTAGGTTTGAAAATTAGCAACTTTATAGTACTATATTAGTACATTTGCCCTTAGTCTAAACGAAATAGATTGACAATGTTTAAATTATTTATTTGAAATAATTAATTACTGATGTGATATATACCTAAATTAGGTCTTGTAGGATATGTAAATGGAGGGCTAAGAGCCTAATATTGAGGTTGCTAGTAAGTATAACCTAACTCTCATTAACTAGTGAGTTCGATTGGACTTTGCTCATTTATTACAAGAAAAGTCTAAGTTGAAAGACAAAAACAATAAAAAGGAATGAAAAATAAGAAAATATTTGAAACAATTAGGTCAACCCAATTTGAATTAATCTATTTTTTTTCTAAAATGCAAAAATATATCTTGTAATAAATTTAAATGATAATAAGTTTTAATTTAGATTCATTTTTAACATATCATATATCAAATTAAAGATCACACAGTTTATAATATTTATCATAAATTAATTCCATATTTTTATCCTATTATTATAAGTATATAATATTGATAATCCTAAATCAATTTCATAACTTTTCCCCTATTTTATTGTATATATATGAATAACAAAGTTTGAAGATAAAATAATAGTAGTGGCCGTGCCATAGAAAAATAGATTAGTAGTAACTAAATGAATGAGTAGTAGTGGACGGCACGTTTAGCTTTGCACATTTGTCTGAAAAATAAGACCTTATTCAAGAATGAAAAGTATATTATTTTATGCATTTATATACTCTTTACATTCTACTTATATAAACTGATTATGATGTTTACAAGGATTAAAAAATTATTGAAAAAAGAAACAATACAAATAATTTTTTAAATATATCTATATTTATTGAATTAAAATTAATTATATCAAATCAAATAAAATTATAATAATAAATGAATTAAAAAATATGTGGTTGATGCGCCTAAATACATGAACTTTGGCCAAATTCGGGTTTCACGCATGTCTTTTAAAATCAGCCCGTAAAACACACAATTTTTTATGTCGTTCTGATTTTTAACTCCGGTGAAATAGAAAACTGATTTTTATGGTTGCTTTTAAAAAAAAAAAGACATCATCTTATAAATTTCTGCATTCATGATGTCAATTTCGTCCTCTAACTCGACTTTAACTTCAACAGAAAATAGACGTCTATTAATAAACGGAATGATACTCATAGACATAATTGTTTATTTACATGTTGATTTAAAAATTTACGTGTAAAATTCGAATTTGATTAAAATTCGTACGTTTGGACGCAATAATCTCGAAAATTATTATTCCTCTTTTATAAAAAGAGGCTATGTATTTTGAGACATCCCAAAAAGGAAAACGAGGTAGTGTGTCTATATGTCTACATCCATTTAACCAATTTTGGTCTTCATCATTTAATATTTTCTTTTTCTATCTATCTCTATCCGATAAGGCTAGTTTGTCACTCATTTCAAAAACCATACAAATCCATATTTTTATATATATATACACACAAAAACAATCATGCAAGCATTCAAATAAACCGCAGCAGCAGCAGTAATGGAGATTCCCGCGCCGCCGCCGGAAAAGCTGATTTTCGTCCACCGGGAGCCAAGCGGCGTCGGATTCGTGCTCATCAACCGCCCGAAGGCGCTCAATTCCCTCACCCGCGCGATGATCAAGGATTTGGCCGCCGCGATTAAGAAATTGGCCTCGGACGATTCGGTTAAGGTCATCGTCCTGTCCGGGTCGGGTCGGGCGTTCTGCTCCGGCGTTGACCTCACGTCGGCGGAGGACGTGTTCAAGGGCGACGTGAAGGATCCGGAGACGGATCCGGTGGTGCAGATGGAGCTGTGTAAGAAGCCGATTATCGGAGCGATTAACGGATTCGCTGTGACGGCGGGGTTCGAGATCGCTCTGGCTTGTGATTTGCTGGTGGCGTCGAAGGAGGCGAAGTTCATGGATACTCATGCGAGGTTGGATTGCTTTTCCCCCTTTTTTCTGATTTGAGATTCTGATTTGGGGTTTTTTTAGGCTTTGTAACTTTGTGGATTGCGTAATTCTCGATTGGTGATGTTTTTGGAGATGTGATTGAATAGAATTGGGGGTTTTGAGTTTGATTTGGTTTAGCTGAGCAGTATACATGAGCTAATTTAAGTCTAAGCTGTGTTAATTAACTAGTAATTAATGTTATGATTAGCAGTTCGAGCTTTGTTAGTATTGTTTTAAATTTGAAATTATAGCTTGATTGAGTGAGATCACTATTGATTAGATGATAACTGTTAGCGGGAATTGCTTTGTGATTGAATAGAATTGGGGTTTTGAGTTTGATTTGGTTTATAGGTGTTGGTCTTTGATTGAGTACTGTTTGAGCTGAACAATAGGCATGAGCTAATTTTAAGTATAATCTGTGTTAATTAACTTGTAATTAATGTTATGATTAGCTGTTCGAGCTTTATTAGTATTTTTTTAATTTGGAATTATAGCTCGATTGAGTAAGATCACTGTTGCTTTGGATTAACTAGATGATAGCTGTAGCGAGGATGAATCTCTTTGTGATTCTCGAGTGACTAAATCTCGATTGAGACTTGAATTTCAGTTGATAATCGATGGATCATCAAATGTTTGCGATTTGTAATTTTGTTGATCTGCATCTGCAGCTTGACTGTGTGAGGCGAATATTGATATGGTTGGATTAGATGATAGTATATTTTAGTGAGATTGATTTAGCTATGATTCTATGAATGAGTTCACTCGATTGAGAGTTTGACTCGATGTTTGAAAAGTAGTCAGGCTTCAGCTCGATGTACTGATAGATCTAAACACGAGGGCTCGAATTTTAGTCTCTTTATGTTAAGAATGAATGATCAAAGGTTCAAGCTATGTTAAATTTGTCGATTTTCATCTACAGCTCGATTGACTGAGATGTGAGATGATCAAAGGTCCGAGCTTTGTTAATTATGTCGATTTTCATCTACAGCTCCATTGACTGAGATGCTTATGCTTTCAATAAGATGATAAGTTGTAGTGAGATAACTATGAAATTGATTATTTGCACATTTATCTGATTCAACGGTGTCATATCAGCATTTTCATCAGACCCGTTGAAGCTTTTTTGGATTCCCTTTATTAGCGATATGTATATATTGTATGACAGAGTGGTTGCTTTCGATTTATCAATACTCGTTCAAGGCATGCCTAACTACGTTCTTGATTTTGCAGGTTCGGAATATTTCCCACTTGGGGTCTATCCCAGAAGCTTTCACGCATAATAGGACCCAGTCGAGCACGGGAGGTCTCCTTCACTGCAGCACCCATAACTGCTGAGCAAGCTGAAAGGTGGGGTTTGGTCAATCACGTGGTCGAGGGACCCGAGCTATTGACTAAAGCTCGACAGATCGCTGAAGCCATGATCAGGAACAATCGAAAACTCGTGCAGCTGTACAAAGCAGTGATAAATGACGGACTCAAACTCGATCTTGCTGGTGGACTTGCTCTGGAGAAGGTAAAAATACGCCTTTTTCCCTTTGCGACTACTTAACCATTGTATTGAATGACATCATAAATATATACGCATCTTATTTTCTTTCGCGTCGAAATATTTATTCGATTTCTGTCTATCCTTTGCAGGAAAGGGGCCATGCCTATTATGATGGAATGACTAAGGAGCAGTTCAAGAAAATGCAGGAATTTATAGCAAGTCGAAGCTCAAAAAAACCACCTTCAAAATTGTAAAAAAATACTGTTTTTCCCCTTTTGTTACTATTCTTGTTGAAATGAAATAAAACTGTGGATTATCATATTTGTTGTAATAGTATGTCAATATTTTCATGTTCCTTTCTTGAGCAATAACTAAACAACTCAAAAACTTCCATATTTATCATACATTTATATACACAATACAACAGTCAATACACATCAGAAAAAACTAAACAACAAAATAAAAAATTGTTCAATCACAACTTATTTCCTAATCAAGATTTGAACATCTTTCACTTCTCCATCATTCCATGGCACATCAAACTTCAAAACCCCATCATTTCTCCATTCAAACTCAACAATCTCACCATCCAACACAACTTTCTCAGGCTTCACACTTGAATAGGCCAAGAACTTCCCTGCTCCCTTGATCTTCACCAAATAACCGACATTCTTCGCCTCGATTTTCTGCTCCACGAGCTCCACCGCTCCACCGCTGTTCAGCATGTTCTCGAGTCCAACTGCGGCAAACTTGATCTTGTCTCCGAACTCCAAAACGGGCGCAATCATCGCGATCTCAAATGACGAGGGCTCCAGAGCGATCTCCAGTTTGTCACTGGCCTTCATCAGGTGAAGATTTCCAGCTTTGTGGAGATAGACAGCAAACACTCCATTCTTTCTGTACTCGGCAGTGGACTCTTCCTGCTCCCACTCGACGTCGTTGGGGGTGACAAAGCCCGACATCGTCTTGTAGCACTCTGGGTAAGCCCTGCACCGGTGCTCCTCCGGGTACCATCCGGCTCCTTGGCAATTGAACACTCCAATCACCCCTCCAAACTACATAGGTCATAACAAAACACGACAGTTCAGTGACAGAGCCAGAAATTTTACTCAGACGATAGAAAAAAGAACTATATATATCAATCCTCATACCTTGTTTAGATTCCACAATTTAAGTAAGGTTTTGCCATCAAAGAGAGGGTTCTCAAATAGACAATCCCTAGTTGGGAGAGCATAATGTTGGCATCTCAATATGGTCCCATTTGGCAAAACTAGCTTCTTTAGAAGCTCCACGTTGTGGCGGCCGACTTTATCACTGACGTACACCGGCCCCCCACAGATGGCACGAGAGGCCGCGTGGAACTCCGCACAGATATGATCCGATTGGAACATATCCCAATCGGGCCGAACGAACTGGCCTTGCCATAAGCTGTTGTAACTACAATGTATCATGTGGACACCTTGGAGCCAATAGACTCCCATCGGGTCGCCATTAGGGTCCTCGAACCAAAAGTCATCGCCTGCGTAGTCGAACCTGTTAGAACTATACTGAATTACCATCTCGTCTAAAAGTTTAAAGTCGAGATTTTTTACCAACTCGAGCCAGGGATATTTGATTCGTCGCCAAGAAAAAGAAGTCGTTGCATTGCTCCATGCTGGCAATTAGGCCTGTCCCATTGAAATTTTTTCTTAGGGACTTTGTTAGGCCATCATAGTAGGCCTTGGCTAGCTTCACTCTGCCTCCATGGTCTTCACTCACATACTCCAAAGTCTAATCACAAACACAAAATGAAACCCAACTCAAACTTATAGAAAAGAATCGAAACCGATGTCCTAACCGTGTATGTTACATGCACTGATGAAATGAAATACGAGATTGAAATACAGTTTAAAATAGATAATTTCATTTGAAATCATATTGTCTCCTAACTTAACTTGGAAAAAAGTGTATTCTTGGAGAAGGAAAACATAATAGGCAAATGAAATTTGGATTACTGAATACGAGGCACAAAACATGCTCTTTTATCTTTGAAAGTTTAGGAGGAGAAAAAGACAGAAGAATTTTTTTTATCCAAAATAAACAAATAAAATTTCATAATCTACTCCACAATATCAATACATGTGAATTGTTTATTTATGAACATACGGGAATAGGAGATTTTTATATTTTGAGGGATTTTTTTGTGATAAAATATTTTGAGGGATTTTGAAAATAAAAGATGAAATACAAATATGCAATTAAATATATATGCTATGATCACAATTATAATGCTTACCAGATAATTTTACTCTGCACTTCACAATTGTAGGCTGCTCATATCAATCAGACTTGCTTGGCTTATAGTCTTTTAATGGCCCTATTGGTCAAATATATATCGATGATGATGATAATAATAATACTAAATTATCCTAAAAATTGCAATTTCTCAATGATGCAATATTATTCGTAATTAGTTATCATGTCCCTAATCAGTAATTAGCAATCTCAATTTTCACATGCAAGATAAACTATAATTTCTAAATAGACACACACAACATACTTACTACGACTAGTAACTCGATTCATTTACAGCCCTAAAAAACACCAATTAAAACTTACATGAATGACGTCGACTTTCACGCCCGTGACGCCAGCATCGGCCAGGTACGAATGCATCGCGTCGTAGAACTCGGCCGCCTCGTCCGGGTCGACAAGCCCGATCCCGCCTTTCTCGATCATCACGACGGCCAGATCGAACATGGTCCGGGCCAGGCCCGGGCCCGCCTTCGCTGACGTCACCTTGCTATTTAAATGAGTGGTCCCGGGCCGGACCCCGCCCCAGGCCCCACACAAAGCATGCCAAACATATACATCATCCAAATAAGGAAATTCTTTCCTCAAATCCCCAATTAGAGCCTTCAAACCCCCCGATTCCGATTCGAATCCCTCCAACGCTTCTAAATACTCGATTGTTTTGGCCTCGGGGAGGCCAGAACTATCCTCCCCGGCCTCCTCGAGGGCCTTTTTCTTCTCGGCCAGCTCGACCATTTCTTTGAACATCCGGTCGTGCTGGTCCTGGTCAAACTGGGGCGCTGCTGGCCCCAGCAGCGCCCCAGCTTTATACTTTGCAAACTTTCCGTTTTCCTTAAAACGGTAAAGTCTGCAAAGCATCTGCGACCCAAGGCCCGTCAGGTCCTTGGAGTCGCGGAGCGGATCCTCGTGGTCCATGTTGATGCTCTGCCACCCGTCGTCGATGATCAGGAACCTCGCGGGGACACCATTCTCCGCGAGGCTCCGGACCCCGTTCCAAACCCCGACGGGCTCGACCGTGAGGTAGAACGCGTCCCATGTGCACCAACCGAAACTGTCGACGATCCCGGGCATCTCCTTCTCGGACGACAGCCGGAACGTGCCGAGGTGGACCCGCGCGGCCGCGACCGCGTCCCGCATCAGGTCGTACGGGTTGTCCCCGACGTGGAGGTAGGCGCACGAGGCGAAGCCTCGTGCCCTTACCTGCGTGGAGCCGCTCTCCACGCAGAGATCGGCCCGGCCATCCAACCCGGGTTGGATGGCCGACCGAAAATCACCTTCTATTAAAGGAAGGATTAAAACATAAGAGTTTAACTCTGCCACGTGTAAAATCACGAGTTGGGTTTCCATTTGTAGCTCGGCCGAGCTGGACCCGGTCCACATCGTTGACCACCACGTCTTGAACCGGAAAATGCTCAAAAATTTCCGGTTCTCGAACCTCCCGACCGGGCAGAGGATCCGGTCGAGGGGGGATTCGACCGAGAGGCCGAGGAAGGCCCCGTTTCCGGCGTTGGATTCGACGGTTTTCAGCACGTGCGGGGGCGGGGGGTTGTCGACGGAGATGGGGGAGGGACAGATCGAAGCGAAGCTCGAAAGGGTTATATTTTCGGAGACATCAGAGAGGAGTGTGACTCCATCTACTGAGATCTCCCTGTTTGGAGACAGAGTGAATCTACATGGTTGAGGTTTTTGTTTTTGGAAATAGTTTGAAATTTTTTCAAGAATCAAGTTAGGTGGTGACATGGTTGAAATAAAATGGATCAAGAGAAGAGAATGATTCTTGGAATTTTTGAAAATGAGAAAAAATGTAACAAGTGATTTGAGTGATTGATTGAAATTTTTGTGTGGGAATTTGATGGGGAGAAATGGTTGATTTGTTGGGTTATTTATAGACAGGATAGGGTGAGTCTAGAGTGTTTGATGATTTGTGATTTGTGATTAATTTAGTGATACTAAAAGATAGTTAGATGGGCCTAGATGAAATTTGTTTAATATATTGAAATTAAATTGGAGCCGTTGATTTTGCAATGTGGTGATTGTATGTTGATTTATGAGTTGCTTTTGTTATCAATTCAAATCTTTGTTTGATGTTTCCATGAAGCTGCAGAGTAAGATTTGTTTTTACAAAATCATTTTTTTGTTGCTTGGACAGTTGGGTGCAGTGGCTTGTGGGACCAATTATAAGGCCTAGTCAATTTTGATTTAGATTAGATTTATCGAGAGCTATATAAATTGAATGTTGGAATGTCTTGAATTGGTGCAGATTCTGTTTTAACTACCGTATGTATTATAATATGTGATGGTTCTGTATATATCAAAGTGTGATATACTCACACAGGGTCATTGAGAGTCATATATAGAGATTGAATACGTGGTGTTCTAGTGTCGATTCAAACTCTTTATTATTACATCACTTTGCAGAAATGGGACATACGCGAACATTCATATACATATGAATTTGATTGATATTCTAAATACTTTATCGAGCTCTAATATTTTGAAGCTATACACCAAACTTACTAGTCTTACAAATTAATATTTAAATATCATGATATAGCTTTTAATTTCACTCATTTAACACTCTATGCACTCGTTTGTGAATCCATGAATCCCACTCAAATTCTGACAAATGAAATTGTGACAAGAAAGAGTGTGAGTGGCATATTTCTAAGAGGAAAAGCTATTAAAGTGAACTAGATTTTTGTTCCAATCTAATCCATAATCCAAACACTTTTATAATTTGAAGATTAGAAGCAATTCATATGTCCAAGATTCATTGGACACCTCGAAAAAACGGTTAAGATTCTTGAGGCTATATTCTAGGTGGGGCCCGCATTATCTACACGTGGCGTTCAGCGATTGGTGCACGAGTTAGTTAGGTCGGTGTAAAAAACGGCAACGCGGTATAGCAGTTGTGGTTAGTTACATCACTATTTGACTGTATCTATCAAAATGCCTATTTTACCCCTCTTTGAATTTGGTCGGTTTGAATTCCAAAAAATAGACCACCAAGAAGATAATCACAAAAATTAATTTAATTTCGCATGGGCCCAAAAGTATATTAAAAGTTGGAGTTTTCAAATATTAATTCCGCGAATAGACCAATATTAGTCTCAATATTGATTAATGCACATAATTTACAACTTCCATTGTTAAAAATTTATTATCTAAATAATGCTTATATTAGTAAAAATTTACATGTATATATATGTATTATAATTCTAGAATAATAACCGTGATAATAAATTTCAACTGAGATGTAATAAATAATTAAATAGCATAATTAAGTATAATAAGTTTTAATTTACTAAAACACAAGAAATAGTAGAAAAGAAACAACTGAAAAAACTTGAAAGTGACACCTAAAAATGGGATCTAGTTTTTGGTTCCCCAAAATTTGTATAATTTGCTATTATCCAATAATTACTATTACTGCATATTTACTTTCGGTCGATTAAATTAATTGACCAATGTTCTAGACAGATAGCAATTAGCAAGAGTGTATTCTGGATTGGTTCAATTAAAGGTGAGTAACTTAGTTGTGAAGAAAGTGAATTATATTAGTTTATTTAATTTTAATAGCTTTATTATAGGGGATTTCTTCAAATTTCTAGGAACTTCTATTGCATGGTCCCATGCATATTGTTGTATTTAAAATTAATTTCCCATGTGTCAATTACGTGGATACAAGCTGGCTACAACTCCTTAAATGTTTTTGGAACAACCCTATGCTAATTGAAGCTACAATTCAATTAACATAAAATATTTTGGAGTAAAAGAGTGACCAATTATTTTTTAATTGTATATAATATTTATAGAGTCATTTTTATATATCTTAAATGTGAATGATATTAAATTATAGTATATCGCTAATTAATTTGAAGTATATATTTTCATTGTTTTACTTAGTTAATGTATAATTAAATAAAGACTATGGGCCATATATAGTATGTGGATAAAATATGTTAGACCTATATTAAAATGCACATACATATACTTCAATACGCCATCTTGTGAAAAAATTAATAGTAATAAATGTCACACCCTATAAAATTGTAGTGGATGGAACACGTACGTAATTTGTTGTTGGTCGACCACCAATCCAAAAAAATAAAATATTTTTTTCAAAACGAGTGTCTTTTCAAAAAGAGTGTCTTAAGTCAAACTTTATTTATAATAGTACAAAATTATGTGACTAATGACTATACAATGGATCAAACATAAACCACACAAATCTTTGCATGCTAAATATGGCATTGTCTCCAGCCATTTATTTATGAAAATAAATTACATATAATTTTATTGAATATGGCCACAAATGTAAAATAGAGTGGTACCGACACTTATATAACATCTATATATCATTAAAGGCGAATCCAAATTCTCAAATTGATATTAGATTGATTTCAAATTGATTTAGATTTTGGATGGCAATTTTGTAGTTTCATTAAAATCAAGGGATTATTATATATTTACTAAAAGTATACTAAATAAAATTTAAAATATCCGTATAGTTTTTAAATATTTTTCATGTTTTTCGAGTTAGTGGGGAGACAAAATAGAGTTTTTAGCCTTAAAAAAACTAAAAAATCTTTTATTTCAATTTTTTTTATTATAAATTTTTATTCTTTCTCAAAATATTTCTATCTCACTAACACTATAATATGCAATATGCATCTTGAATTAAAGATCATATTACAAGCCTTAATTTGATATATGATATGCAAAAAATTAATTTAATTTAAATAAATTACAACAATTTAAAGTTCCAAAAAAAAATTACCATGTAAATAAAAATGTACACTATACATATAATATATGTACTAGAATTTGCCATCGCGCGATGCGCGACCGTACTTGACATAACAAAAATATCTTATAATGTAATTTGATACAAGAGTTGACATTTTAAACTCAATAATTTAATCCCTAATGATAATTACAATTATTAAATAATATATATTTTTTATATATAACAAAATACAATTTTATGTTTATATACCTAGGACTGGTAACCGGTACAGTACCAGTTAACCGGTACCGGAAAACCCCCCAAAAGTGCTATTGTCCTGCCCGTTTTATCCTATCCAGTTCTACCTGGAGTCGGCCGGTACTGGTTAACCGGTAGAACTGGTTAGGTCCCGATTTTTTCATTTTGTAATTTTTTTTAAATCTAAATCAATTTCAAACAT
>JAYJMF010000030.1:3414251-3475889 GCA_036873715.1 Salvia sclarea
GGTATATAATGTTTTTAAAATTTAATTTTTTGAAATAAAAGTTTAATATTGTTCATAGTATTATAATAAAAAAAAATGATGAAAAAATATTTTAAAAAATAAAGAAAAACGAAAGTGGTACATGGAGTGGTACACTAAATGTGGTACGCTAGATCTCATCCCAACAAATCAAAGCCTGAAAAGCAACCAGAAGTTGAGTTCGACCAATTAATTCATGGGCATTAATGTATATGTGGTCGGCTTATTAATTTTGATTGAATAACAATAGATAATTTTACAAAAGAAATAGTATATTGAAGCTGCAAAATGAGTGATAGTTGATGAATTATTTGATGGTTTTCCTACGTAAAAATGACGTGTCACGTGTGTGAATCACATTCATAGAAATAGAGTGGTATGGTTCATTGTTTGTACAAGGCTCGAGTTTTGATACATGTTGATGAAAGAGTAAAAAAGCTTGTGCATGTGCAATTATAAATGGCAGGCAGGCATCAACCAATCAATAGAGGCCTCTCAGTTGCGAGGCTTTCTACAACGATACCAAAATTGCAGAATAAATAAAACATACGTATCTATCAAAAGAAGCACACAATAGTACCCACTTTCTATTTCTTCACATATAGTCGATTTACTAATGTAACTCTTCCTTCCCAAGTGGCAACTATGGTTAAATAATATTCCACAGAATTCTCGTATAGTTTTTGTGTGCATCTGTGTGTGTGAGAGAGAGAGAGATAGAGAGCAAGTGCATGTGCAAGTTGCAAAATTCATGATCAGGCTCATTCGGGTTTGAATCTTCAATTGCATTTATAAATGATAAATATGTGATAATATTATATTTGTATAAAAAAATATTATAACGTATTAGGGTTATTGAACAATAGGAGATATAAACATAAATAAGGAGTTGGCTACTATCACGGGCAGAAAATAAGAACAAATTAAATTAGGCGACTAGGTTTCTGATTACTAATTACAACTCTTAAAGACCATATATATACTACTATGAGAGTATACCAAACGGGCTCCGTCGAAAGCGAGTGTTAAGGCCCATCAACAAAAAGAAAACATGTCCTAATTTTGTGGGATTTCTAATTTATATGATTAATCACATGTCATCCATTTATTTATGTAATAAGAGATGTAACATAAAATAAAATAAAATTATAAATATAATTTAAGATTGGGCTCCATTAACCTATATATATACAATAATTAATTAATTAATTATTGGCAGTCATGTCATACAAAAAAATTCCACTTCATTGGATCACTACCATCCATTAAATTACATCAGTCATTCTAATCAGTAATCACCAGTTAATCAATGAACCAATCAGCCCATGATCAGCTTTCTTTTGTACATGATCAGCTTTGTTTTTGTGCAGTCATGGAACTGTTTAATGTCAGCCCATTCAGAATCCTGGCCCATATATGATTATCCAACTAATTAAATAAGAATTGCTTATTTCAAACTTGAGTAATCTTTGTTCCTCCGAAGACATTAAAATAGTAAGTGTATACTCTTTATAATAGAGGAATTCAAGATTCAATAATAGAGGGAACCTTCCCCCAAGCAAAAAGTGAAAAAATGAGTGATCTTTATGCAATTCCTAAAAAGTAAAAAGTGCATGTGATTATTTATTTAACATCATAAAAACATACAAACTCGATCTTTTTCCCTTGTCAACTTAAATAATTGAATGCCTTAGACCGGTCTTCATAAATCATAACAGACATAGTACTTTTTTCGGGCACATTTTTTATGGACAGAGGGAGTAACAAATATTAATATAAAACTACGTCAATTTGTCTTTTTAAAAGATAAAATTAAAATATGATCTAAAAGTATTCAAGAAAAAGTAAGAAAATAGTTATTTTTTTCTCTTTTATTTGGATAATAGCGGAAAGAGAAACCCCTAATTTCAACAACAAATTTCGAAAAACAATACCCTTTTATCTTATATGACAAAAAATAATGATCAAGTCATTAGTTCATGTTACATTTCATTCGATATAGTTATATAAACAGATTATAATGATAACAACATAATTATTCATCTATATTTGCTATTTTAGAAGGTGGGACAAATCTACTAGTAGATGATGATAATTATCAACTTAATTATGCATGGTCATCATAGTAATATAATATCTACTAACGAGATCCTATAACTTTGTTATGTAAATAAGCTATATGCATAACTTTCTATACTTCACTAATTTTCAACATATTTTGAAAAGTTAACTACTAAATAATTACATTGAAAAATAATTACTAACTTATTTGACACCAATCTTCCATATTAGAAAAGTAAAATGCTTGTAATTAATTTTATTATCCATTTATAATTATTTTAATATTTTTCAGTCTTATATTATTTCGGTTCAACAAAAATAAATGTGTCATTATCTTGAAAATATTCACAAACATCCTTTTGATTCATACTAACAATTTTATAATTTATTTTTCGGAATAAAATTATAATACTATATCCCACTCTGTCTTTTCATAGGTGACATCGTTGTAACTCATTTTTTTTAATTTAGATGCCGAATTAAAAATGGAAAAATTAAGGGGGACTAGAAGGCTACTTCTTCCCAAGAGGCAATGAAAGAACACTCCGGCAGAACCTGAACTAAGGTATTCATCTATCCCTATTTCTATTCAATTTCTTCACGCGTTTAAATTTGCCATTGTATTGTGATTTGATGTAGTATCGTTATCGCAAATGTATTCCTTGAACTGATTAGGGCTTCAAACAATCAAAGGGCGTTTAATTGGAAGAGTTTTCAACATCTTAGTGGCCAAATTGGGCATGATATCCATTATTTAAATGGCAATAATCAGCTGCCTACCAATTCATAAGAGGCTAGATTTCTGCAAAAATTCAGTATACAGATGATTTCCCACAGGTTTATTTATGGGAGGGGACTCCTCAAGCTTCCTTTCCCAGCCATTGTTGCATTTCCATTACATACTTAAGCAGTTTACAATTTACATTTGGCCTTGCTTACCATGTTTTGATGACAACTACTTTGGAATCTGTTGGGACTTAGTGGTTTGTAAGGAAATGAGCATGGTTTATATATAAAAGAAAGATCAACAACTAGTTCTAGCTACTGCTTTAAAAAAAAACTAGTTCTAGCTACTGTTATGTACCGAGTCATTTAATTGATGGAAAGAAAAAGTGATACAAATTGAATTTGCACAACTTCTTTCTGCAACTGTATGAGTGGTCTCAGTCACACATTGCAAATCTTTTGTTTATCTTATAGCTGGCTTGTTGCTGCAACTTGGCTGAAATAAGATTTCTTGAGATCTCAATTCCTGAAAGCAATGAGCATTTTGATAGGGATCATGCTTAAGGATGAAAAGAAGAGCTATGCCAATTGGAGCTGCTTTGTACTTGGGTAAGCGATTGCTAAGCCCATTGATATCAAGGGCTTTCAGTAACAAAATTATAAAGTCGCCCACCCTTTCGTCGGTTGACATTGTAGATTCATGGTCTTCTGATTCCAAGCTATCTGAACAACCATGTATTGAAAATTGGTGTAAGTACTCATCTTCGTGTGAGTGAGTATAGAAATGTGTGTTTCCGTCTCTTTTTATGCTCCGAAGATATGTCTCTGTGGACTTTGCATGTTCTTTTTGTCAAATTCGGCTCCCTTTCATGAATTCATGTACACTTTGCATAGTTCATGTGAATATGTATTGACTGTATATTGCATCACTGGACACTTAGCTTTTACTTTGGGACGTTTTAAGAAGTTTTACTATGGAAATTTCCGTCTAGCATACACTTCTCACAAGTTCTCCATGATTTCCACTTGACGTTATAGCTTTCGGTTACATACTTTTCTGATCATCTCTGTTGTATACTTGTATCTGAAATCTTGTTTTCAAGCTTAAGTTGTAGGATAGGTTGGAGGTATTTCCGTTTCTGTAGTACTGTTGTTTTTTTCCTTGGAGAACAATACATGAAGAAATAAATCCAGTGTAATTGTTTTGTGACAGCAAAGAACCAGACTGCGAAAATAATAGATGGAGGAGCAATTGCTGAGGGGATAAGGTCCAGAATAGCTTTTGAAGTAAGCCTAATGAAGGAATCGATTGGACAAGTTCCCAGCTTGGCTGTCATATTAGTGGGCGAACGAAGGGATTCTCAAACATATGTACGCAAAAAAATAATTGCTTGTGAAGAGGTTGGCATCAAGTTTAAGATGACATCCCTTCCTGAAGATTGTACCGAACATGAAGTTTGCAATGCTTTATGTCGATATAATGAAGATCCATCAATTCATGGTATTCTCTTGCAGCTTCCCTTGCCACAGGTGATTGCCCCATCTTTGGTTATTCTCAACAGACTTTTTCTAATTGAACTTTACCAATTTTTGATCCCTTCTACTCCTTTGAAATGCTCGTCTTACCTTTTACACAATTGATCTTGATTTTTTGATCTTCAGTTTCCTGTTTAAACTAAGTTGATGAATTAGATTGCAAGACTGAAATGATCAATTTGGTATATTCGTTCTTGGCTGTTACCTGTGATGCATTCTGAAGATTGTGTTGGATTTTAAATAAGGTGCTGATAGATTAACTTGAACAGCATTTGGATGAGGCCAAAATACTGAGTTTCATAACGCTTGAGAAAGATGTTGATGGTTTTCATCCTCTTAATATTGGACATTTGGCCATGCAAGGAATGGAGCCACTGTTTATTCCTTGCACCCCAAAGGGTTGCATTGAGTTGCTTCTGCAGTCTGGTGTCGAGATAACGGGAAAGACGGCTGTGGTGATCGGTAGGAGCAACATAGTCGGGTTACCTATGTCCTTGTTGCTGCAGGTATGATCCTCTTTGCCTCACTACTTTCTTGGAAAACTCCACACTGAATATTATTCGTTTACTATAAATTGGCCAGAGGCACCATGCAACCGTGACTGTTCTTGATGCATTGACGAAGAACCCAGAAAAGATAGCCCGTGAAGCTGATATTTTAGTGACGGCTGCTGGAGTGCCCGATTTGGTCCGTGGTAGCTGGTTAAAGCCCGGGGCAGTTGTTCTCGATGTTGGAACTAACCCCATTGAGGTGAGTGGCGGGGCCATCAATGTGATTCGCTAACAATGGTTGAGACGAATGCCCTTTTTAATTAGCATATTTTGCAGGATTGCACGAGCGAGCATGGCTATCGTCTAGCTGGAGACGTTTGCTTCGAGGAAGCAACGAGAGTGGCTTCTGCAATCACGCCCGTGCCCGGAGGAGTTGGACCTATGACCGTTGCTATGCTGCTTTGCAACACTCTCGAGGCGGCAAAACGTGCCCTCGGCTTCACTGGCTAACGAGTCGAATACTATCGGATCATAACATGTCATTTTATTTTCTCCAATGATTTATCTATGACTTTTTCCTGGGATATTGTGATTTGTGAGTTAGATCAACTAGCTTAGCTTGTGCCTATGTATGCAAACATGTAACTAAATCTCTCACCAGTTTTGTGATAAATTTCAGTTATCAACATTTAAAAGAGGTTAAATGTCTTCATCAAAAAAAGAGGTTAAATGTCGCTCCACTCTACTCGAAAGTAGAATATCCAATGCTGGATTTGTTATTAAATAGACGGATCCCATCTCTTAATAGTAATAAAAAGTTAAATTTTATGTTTGCATTTAATCTTTTACTAATTGTATTAAAACTGAATTTTATGATTTCAGTACACTAACTTAGTAACGTTTATCAATAAAAAAAGAAAAATATATCCACTAAAAAAGTAAAATAAATAATAATAATAATAATAATAAGAATAATAATAGTAAAAGAAAAGAAAGGGTTAAGTGTGATGATAAGATGAATTCATACACTCGCTTCTACGCGACAATCGTTGAGAGTTAGAAAGGGGAGTAAATATAAAAAGAAAAAGTGTTGAAAGAGGGCAAAGTGAAATCTGGCGACATCTCCATCTGTTTGCATCTCAATCGAAGCGAATTGATATCGGAATTCGGATTCAGAAGAAGAATGAGAATCATATGAATAGGGGGAGAAATTTGGTTAAATTAGACTGGATTGCACATTGCCGGCGGATTTTAGGTAAAGTGAAATTGAGAATGCAGGCAGTGGTGTGGTGAGATCTCCTCAGTCGCCTAGAGAAGAGAAGCGAGATTCCGATAATGAAGGGCGGCGGCGGCGGCGGTGGAGGCGTTTCGAGCGCCATTCCGGTTCCGGCCAAGAGGAGATGGCGAGGTCTGGTCATAGCCGTGCTCGGCTTAGTGTTTCTCTCAATGCTCGTACCTCTCGTCTTCTTGCTCGGCCTCCACAACGGTTTCCACTCCACTACCGGTATCTCTCTCACTTGTTTTTCACTTTTTCAGATTAGATCTGTTGCACATCTTCCCACTACTTGCGGTTCCACTTCCCAATCTAGTTACGATCTCTCATTTGCATTTCACGCTCTCCTCTTAGCTTGTTTAATCCTCATTGCCTTCTTGTAATTCACAGTGACTGTGAATCGTGTTTTGCGTCTTTACATTTCAATTTGTGGATTTCGATGTGCAACTCTATTTTTTTCTGTCCTGATTTGTTTCAACCGTTACAGGTTATGTCACTGATCACCGCAACACAGCCCCAGTAAGAACTTGTCTTATTTTCCCCTTCAATGACTAATCAACTGGAACTGATTTGTTTGTTTTCTCCTTGGATGCTATCAGACTCATATAAGAGTTTACGATCAACAGAATCCTGCCGATACAACAAATCAATCCAAGGTATACGACACTATGGCCTATCTGGTTACTGATCCGGAATTTGTAACTGCTAGCTTCATTCCTGTCTCATGAGTTCATTTTTGTTTTTTTTAATAGGTAGATGAATCAAAACATGTGGATGCTATCATAAGAAGATTTACTCCAACTCTTCCAAAGGTTAGCTCCTATATTTCTTCATTGTACGGAATACATTTGTCTCTTGATGCTGTACTATTATATTCTGAAGATTTCAGTAGAAACAACATCACTATGAGATGCCATGGGTAACTAAGTTTCAATATTTCTGTGGAGGTTTATTAGGCCTTTACAAAAAGATTTCAGGTTTGTTCATTTGCTGGAGGAAAAACAAACAAAATACTAACTGAAGAACTTGAAACATCCATCTGAGCATCATGCATGCAAATGTATATGATTAGTGAATACGTATGTACCTTTTACAGATCTTTATAGTTAGGTTATGTTCTGAGAGTAAGGCTTAAAACATCTAATATATGTGCCCGTTATAGTACATGTATTTATACAGTTCCAATATGCTCAAACTCCAGAATCCTTGGTTCATGTGCTTAACCTAGTTTATGCTGAGGCTTCCTGAACCCAGTTTGTCGATGAATTCAGCAGGAGCAGAAACAACAAGAGATGAAGCAGGAAAATAAAGTAGTTCATGCTTCTAGTGGTCACTGCATAAGCTCTTAAGATGAGTATATATATAGGGAGAGGTTCGATTAAAATGATTGGATTTGCTTAGATAAAAAGATTTGGTTCTGTTGCAAGTGAAGCTATCTTTTCTAAATGGTACTCCAATGACCTCATTTGCTTTATGTATCTCTTTTCAGGGTTTTGGGAATGCATCTTTCAAGGCAACTGGTAATGACACAAATGGTATGGTACCTGTATGTATTAAGTGGAAACGAATGTCTTCTTTTATATCTGCATTATTATCCTCCAAAAAATGTATGTTCACTTATTTTTATCATTTGGCTCGTGTACAGGCTATCCCGTGCCAGCTGATTTGCCAAAACCAGTCAAAAAGGTAAACACATTTGCCACTGGAAGAACCTTAGTCTTGCATTATAGTCGCTGAGTTTGTTAATATAATTTGGCTATAAGTTGTGTTGCAGTCAAGTGGATCTCTTGATAAAGACAAAGCCCGTGCGAATACAATGGCTGTCGATGAGAGTGAAATGAATTGTTTATTGAAATTTGGGAGTTACTGCTTGTGGCGCCAAGAACAGAGGGAGAAAATGGAAGACGGCGTTGTGAGGAGGATGAAAGACCTACTTTTTATTGCCCGTGCTTACTATCCAAGTATTGCAAAACTTCCAAAGTTTGATAAATTGACTCAGGAAATGAAGCAAAACATTCAGGATTTTGAACGTGTTCTTAGTGAAACTACCACGGACAAAGATCTTCCCCCACAGTATGTTGAAATGCACCTTTTAATATGGACAAGTATATCTCTTCTATGTTTTCACATTTTAGGGAAGCAATTCTTTCCAATTTCTATGTTTATATCCTCAGTTCCTGTCTGTGTCAAGCTGCAATGTGCCTTTAATGGATTTTGAACTGAATTGGACTTGACATTGAACTTTGTTGTCTAATTCATTTGTTTGGTCTTCATCTTCTCTATCTGCAAGGAGAACTTGGTTTCTCATTGCAGTCTAAGTTACTTCTTTTTTTCTCTCTCTCATATATATGTATTTTAAATACTCTATTTCATGATAACAAGTATGCTAGCAAAGCTGTAGAGAAGGAATATAAATATTTTTATTGCATATACATGTGGCTAGGATATGGTGCACCTCATTTATATGCTGAGTAACGACCTCTTATATAATGTTAAAGCTATTCCAGGAAAATTTTCAATCGGAAATTGGATTAAAGTTTCATGTGGTATATTCCAATGTGTAGCGACTAAAACAATGTCACTTACTGGGGAACGTCCTGCAGACTGCATCATTTTGCTTTATAGCCAATGATTGTACCTTGTTGACACCTGAGATACAATATTACATATAGGTTTGCACATGGTTGACGTAGGTCTTATAGGTTGGTGCAGACTATTCTTTATCTTCAAGGAACAAACCGGTAAAAAAGGGCATATTCCTTAAATCATTACTTTTGTATGATAATTGCAAGCAGACCCACCTGTAACTCTGAGCATGTATATGATATACAAAGCAGAGTACACTGGTTCAATTACCATCATCATCAGCTTATTCTTGACATGTGATGGTTCATGTTAGATGCAAACTTGTATTGCTTCATACGTGCCAATTGAATTCTTGATATGGAAATTTAAGCTCTTTGATGCCCTTAGTTTTTGTGCTATTGTTACAAATTGAGTTTTCACCCTAGGAAATGCTTATCGTCTAATCAGGAATAAGCAGAGGATAATGAGCATGGAGGCTGTAATAGCTAAAGCCAAGGCATGCCCTGTGGACTTGAATAATGTTGATAAGAAGTTTAGACAGCTGGTAGACTTGACAGAGGATGAAGCTAATTTTCACATGAAGCAGAGTGCCTTCCTCTATAAACTTGCAGTTCAAACAATGCCAAAGAGTCTGCATTGTTTATCAATGAGATTAACTGTCGAGTATTTCAGATCTTTTGACATTGCGGACGAACTGGTGGACAAATTTGTCGATCCAGACTTGTACCACTATATCATCTTCTCCAAGAATGTACTTGCGTCATCTGTAGCTATCAACTCAACTGTAGCACATGCACAAGTACATATTTTCCCATCCTCTCTATCTCCTGTTTTGCATCTCCCTTTTTCTTCAATACATTCTTTTGTTATTTTGATTATTGTGCCATTAATGAAGGCATTACAAATTTGCAGGGAAGTGAGAAATTGGTTTTTCATGTGCTGACAGACAAGGAAAACTTTTTTGCTATGAAGTTATGGTTTTTCAGAAATAAATATGGGGATGCTGCTGTTCAGGTGCTGAACGTTGAAGACCTTAAGTTGTATAATCATCATAAGGCGGCACCATTACATCTTTCATTGCCTGAAGACTTCCATGTTTCCTTCCATAGCGCTGATAAACTATCTTCTACTAGAACACAGTACATATCTATGTTTACGGAATCATTCTATCTCCTCCCTGAGATATTTCAGTCTTTAGAAAAAGTTGTGGTCTTGGGTGATGATGTTATTGTTCAGAGAGACTTGTCAGCCCTCTGGAACCTTGACATGGGTGACAAAGTGAATGGGGCTGTGCAATTGTGTGCAGTAAAGCTGTTCGACCTGAAATCTTATTTGCTAAGCGGGAAAGTTGATGAAAATTCTTGTGCCTGGACATCTGGAGTAAATATTATTGATTTATCTAGATGGAGGGTGCAGAATCTTACTGGAAGATATCAGAGGTTGGTGCATGAGGTGAGTGACTAGATGTTTTAACTTGTTTAAATTACTTGGTTGTATTGCTTCACCTCAGAATGTCTGGTTATATATTAAACTGGCATACAATTTAGAAAGAAGACTTAAGTATAACAAGAAAATACCCAAGTTTCTGTTAGGCCAGTGCACCAACTTGAATCCTTAAGAAAGTATTAATTTACTGCTTTGAACCACAAGGGCTAGATTTATAACTGTGACAAAGACTTACAGAATGACAAGTAGATAAGTGAATGGGAAAAAAATAAAGCAAGAAAGTATAGAGATGAGGAATCAGTGAAAGAGAAAATGAGTTGCAAAATTAAATACCTAAGAGAATGTTCTTTATGATGTCATCGGCATGACAACCATAAAGTCATTTTATGGTAAGGCAACTAGTTTTGGCGCCAGCTTATTTCTAGTTTCTTATTCTACTAGTTGAACCAGGATTATAACTGAATTTAACAAGGATGGTCTATTAAATTCCGCCCCTGTATAATTGGTAGTTTTATCATGAATAGCACATTTTGACATGCATGCATGTTGCATTCTTCTGTTTGTGCTGGGACTATTCTAATCAATGCCCCTATTTTGATGTTGGGAGCAGCTGAAGAAAGATGGGCAATTATCTGAAACTACCAGTCTTAGCGCTGGCCTACTCACCTTTCACGGTCTCGTGTATGCTCTCGAGGATAGTTGGATCTTACCAGGTCTGGGGTATAACTATGGAATTGATTTGGAAGACCTGAAGACAGCAGCAATATTGCATTTTGACGGGAGCATGAAACCGTGGCTCGATCTTGGCATCCCCAAGTACAAAAAATATTGGAGGAAGTTTCTGGACACGCAGAATCAGTTCCTGAGCGATTGTAATGTGAATCCATAGAAGTGATATTGCTGCTAGCTTATGACAATCCGAGGTGAAGACACTATAGTACTAGAGCACAACCAGATTTCAGTTGAATGAGGTGCTGAAAAGTGGCAGCAAACATCACAGAGCATGCTCTTTCTGGTCAAAATCAACTCGATGCGTTTTCTGATGCGTTGGTCGCAGAAGAAGAATATTTGTTTCTAACTTTGGCTACACGTTCAAGGTAAGAGGAGTATATAAATTGTCTGAGTTGCTGAGTTTGAAGAACAATCAATCAAGTTACTCATCATGCCTATCTATTAGAGTGAGCATGGAGTAAACGGCAGAGTTGATTTCTGCTAACTGGAGAGCAGCGATAGGGAGTTGTATTTTTCACATTTAATTTCTTTATTTCTTTGCTTGTCGAAGGGATTCGCATTCATGAAACCGGGAACCCGGCTGAAAAAAACTATCATCTTCAATACTGTTTGAGCATAGCATTGCTTTGCATTCCTTTTTGGTCAAGTCTGTTGTGTGCATCTCTCTGTTACTTTTGCCTACTTTTGCCTAGCTGCAGCTTAGTTACTAAGTCTATTAACATATTTCTTTTCCTCTGGAAGCAGTAAACAGCAATCATACTCTGAATTTACATAAGAAGCTCTATTTGATTTGCTTTTTACAATAGTTTCCTTTTCAATTATTTGTAGAGTCGAACCATATTATAATTGGTGATATAATATATATTCTATAGAGTAATCAATTACCGGTTACACTCGTACCAAAATGTTGCCGAACCTAAGATAGTGACGTTGCCTCTACTTCACCAAAAAAATGAGGAAAGTGATAGGAGTTTCTTCTAAGAGGGTTAGGCAACAAGGTACGAGTTAGAAGATTTAGAATTGATGGACGTTGTGTTAGATATACGTAGTTATCTGGAAAAATATGCAAATTTACAACAAGAATACACGGGGTTAGAGAGAATTTGTGTGTGAGAGAGAGTTAATACGCAGCTTCTAACTATCAACTACCTAGCCACCTGTGATTATGGGGGGATTGACCAAGCACCTTCCTCATTCACACTTGAGCATTAAACCGTGAGCATAGGATTAGGATTTGGGCTTCCAAATCGAATAATTTTTTTCCTCTTTCATTGTTTCACATACCATATTCATGAATCATGCTATACACACAAAAACCCCACCTACCCCTTTTAAACACATCATAATCATAATCACCCGAGAAAATCATATCTCACATTGTATATTATCGATTGACAAATAACAATTTAGAGCTGTGAATCAGTGATTGATTAGTGATTTATTGTTATTATTGGTAACTAGTGACTTTCCTTGGCGACCCGTTTACACGCAATCGCTTATAATGGGACCCGACCCACCGCGGCGATGGAGGCTGGTTTGAAGAAATTAATTTGGTAATTTAATTTTATGGTAGTAGAGTGGGAGCAAGCAGCCGTCAAAGCATTAATTCACAAGATCTGATTCTATTCTATTTTATTTTAGATCGATAGAGAAGATACTAATCAGTTATGGATATTCAAGCAGGCAGCGAGTCCTCAACGAGGAAGCTGATGGAGTCGTCGGCGGTTTCGGGGAAGCCCCGCCGCAGCAGCAATCGGAGATGCATCTGCCTCTCCGTGACCGCGGCGGTCCTCGCCCTCGGCCTGCTCTTCCTAATCCTAGGGCTCACCGTGTTCAAGCCGAAGAAGCCTACCACCACCGTCGATTCCGTCGCCCTAGAGGATTTAGACGTCTCCGTCGACCTCGCCAGGCTCCGAGTTCTATTAAACGTGAGCCTCGCAATCGGAATCACCGTCCACAACCCTAACAGGGTAGGGTTCCGGTACCACGACGGCACCGCTCTCCTCCGCCACCGCGGCAACGAGATCGGCGAGGTGCCAATCCCCGCCGGCAGAATCGGCGCTCGCGACACGCGCTCGCTCAACCTCACGCTCGCGCTGATGGCGGATCGCATCGCCTCCGATGCGTCTCTGTTCAGCGACGTCGCCGCCGGCACCTTGCCGGTTCAGGCCTACATCAAGCTCTCCGGCAAGGTGAGGGTATTATTCAGCATTCACGTCGCCACCTACACGACCTGCGACGTCGACGTCATCCTCGCCAATCAGACTCTCTCCAATCTCAAATGCCATTACCGTACCAAGCTCTGATCTCATTCTCTCTCTTTAGCGCTAGAATTCAATAAAATTGCATCGGTTTTTTTGCTAGTTAGCTCTTTTTCTGTATAAACTACTCCGCTTGTTTTGTTAATAATAGCTTCTAATCTGATTTGCTGTATAATACAATCGATTAATTTAATTATACTGCTTTGTGTTCAAAGTTGTTTGTTGATTGATTTCATTTTCATCACTCAGTCCAGCTGCAAATTGCAGAAGCGTCTTTTTCCGTTTCTGTAAATGTAAAGGATTCAGTTACAAATTGACAAATTCTACCAAAACTGCGTGCGTGTTTGTCGTTTTTGTGTGTTTTGTTTTGATTTACTGTGTAACTGATGCTCTCTAATTCCACATATGCATTAACTATCACTTGATTAGTATCCAATCTCTATTAATTCCACAACTAGCGGTTGCTTTATTTTTTGGTTACTTGACAAAGTTATAAAGATTTAACTTTAAATTATTTTCTTTCTCTAATTCATAGGTTTACCACAAAAGTTAAATAAGATTATTATGTAGCGTTGTATCTACTTATAGCAAGCCATAGGCAATTTGGTAGATCTAAAAAGCACTTTAAAATAAATAAATTGGCTTCTAATTGAAACATGAGGACTGCAGTGCATCCCGGCCCACTTAAAAGTTCAGAATTGGGCCTTTTCGCACGTATTCTATTGGGCTCATTTGTGAGTGTATTATCACATAGAATGTATTCTCTTTGATGTAAAATTATCACGGGAAAAATGAGAAAAAAAAAAACACTTGCTCTTAAAAAAAGTTCTTCTTTTTGACCTCCTTATCTATGAAAAAGAATTATACTATTTCTTCCTCCTCTTTTTAACTAAAATAGAGGGAAAATATTTTTCATGGAATAATATTTTCTTTCCATTGGGCTTGAAAAATGAGGAGAAGAAAGATCAAAATTCTTTTTCATAGACAAGAAAGTGGAAAAGACTGAAAAATTTAACAGGTGAATGTTCTTTTTTCCCTGATTTTTTTTCATCAAAGAGAACGCAGTCTAAATAAATTGATCTTGTAATCGAAATACGAGGCCTGCAGTGCATCCCGGCCCACTTAAAAGTTTGGAACTGGGCCTTCGCTCACTTATTCTATTGGGCTCATTTGTGCAGTGCAAAACCACTTAAAAGTTCTGAATTGGGCCTTCGTTTGCTCCCAATTCAAATGAGACAAATTATTCCCATATTTTAGAGAGTATTTCTCGGTTGATTAGTGAGACAAACTTTTACCATTTTTTATCGAATCTTTCTCTGTCGATTGAATTGATTCTCATATTATATTTCCTTACACAAACGTTAATATGCATAGGTGTAATTGTATTTGAATAAATTAAATGGAGTGTATTGTATTAATGCGCGTCAAAGTCTTTGTATGTATGCTAAAATTAAAATATCGATGGTGACTAAGGAAGTGGCGGGCGGCGGGCGCCGACACGGCCAGACCTTTTCCACAATAATTCAGAGGCGTTGACCATTGAATTGGTGACAACTATTACATTAACATTAAAGTGGTATATAAATAAATAAACATTTGTTAGCTAGATGAATTTGGATCTCATATAATCTAATTAGTTTAGCGTCGAGGAGAAGAAGTAGGAGAAATAGGCGGGGGCGTCGAGAGTAGAAATCAACGAGCTAGGGCACATAATTCCCCAATTGGATAAAAAAATCAAAGCAAAAATCATGGATCAAAACGCGGCGGTGGTAGAGGGCGGGAGCAAATCATTCCGGCTGCGCAGCCCGAGCTTGAATTCCGTGCGGCTGCGGCGGATCTTCGACATCTTCGACAAGAACAACGACAGCATCATCACGGTGGAGGAGCTCGGGCAGGCGCTGGGGCTCCTGGGGCTGCAGACGGATCAGGCGCAGCTCGATTCCATGGTGAAAACCTACATCCAGCCGGGGAATTCGGGGCTGAGCTTCGACGATTTCCAGGCGCTCCACCGCTCCCTCGACGACGCCTTCTTCGGGATCGCCGACGAGGCGGCGGCGGTCGACGACAAGCAGGAGGAGTACGACCTCACCGAGGCCTTCAAGGTCTTCGACGAGGACGGCGACGGATTCATCTCCGCGAAGGAGCTGCAGGTCGTTTTGAGCAAGCTTGGATTGCAGGAGGGATCGGAGCTCGAGAGAGTCGAGATGATGATTTCCTCGGTTGATAAGAATCACGACGGTCGCGTCGATTTCTTTGAATTCAAGGATATGATGCGCAGCGTCATCGTCCCCTCCTCCTAGATCGATCCTATATATCTCTGAAACATTCATCACTTTTTCTATAATTCTTCTTCCTTCTTCTCCATTTCTGCTTAATTTTCTCTTCTTTCTTTCCTCCATCGTTAATATGTAGTTTTATTATCTTCTGTTTTTTGCATCTACGTGCAACAAACAATGCAATTTGTAGGGCTTAATCAATTTTTCTTCTTGTTTTTTTTGAAAGAATTTTAATTTCTTCTTGTTAATGCAAGGCATGTGTTAGCTAGTTAGTTAGTTGTTGGTTTGATTATATGTATTCCGCGATCCAGCTCTGATTGATTTGGGCCTAGCTTGTTGGTAGGAATTCATCATATTGTAAAAGGAATTCAAAGAGTTGTAATTGTGAAACTACTATTGGAAAATGAGAGCGATTTTTTTCACTCTTTAAATTCATTATTTCTTTTCTCTTTTTGTTTATGAAAGTGAATTTCACTATTTTCTATCCTTCTTTTCACTACAATGATACTCTTTAAATTCATTTATTTTCCCCCCTTTTTTGTCTATAAAAAGAATTTCACCATTTTCTATTCCTCCCTTTCATTACAATGATACTTTTAAAATTTAATATTCTTTCCATTTTTTGTCTATAGAAAAGAATCTCACCATTGTCTATTTCTTCTTTTCACTACAACAATGGAAAATATCAGCACCAACAACTCATAATACTATTAGCTCTCATTGGATTGGAAAATAAAAGAGGAATAAGAAATGGTGAAATTCAATTTAATTATAGACAATAATGGAAGAGAAAAGAGGAATGTGTATTTTGTGGTTTTGGCTTGCACACACCACACACACACACACACACACACACACACACACAATACCATCAATTTGAGGTGTTAGTTTTAATATTTTTAGCAGTTAACATCCCTTCATCATTATTCGTTGACTTTTAGTCCAAACACTTGCAAACCAAGAAAATAGGTCGATACACATTTTGATGGACCACATTAATTGACTTGCACAAAATCAAAGCAAGCATGCAAGCTTAATACAAATGGAAGGACTTTTTGCCTTTTTACTCCAACACTTTATACAAATTAAATGTTTATCACAACTTACAAATTAATTATAATATTGCTCCACTGCACTGAGCTTTTGCCTATGCATTGCTAATCGCTATCGTGTTATATATACCTGCAAATGAGAGAAGATATATTTTTTAATTTCCATGCAAAGACCAGACTATATATTTTTTACCAAGGAAAAATCAGACAGGTTTCTTGAGATCTTATCTTGGTATTTGAATTATATATACATGGTCGTTGTATCTCATGTGAATGCTATATATTAAAAGCGGGGGATTCCACAATTGACTATTAAAATACCTTGGAAAAATAGATAAATGTAACGTCCAAATAAAACCATGCAGATATTGGGGATGAAAAGTAGGAAAATTTGGAAATTTTTTATGGAGTTTGATAGAAACGTTATAGGCGACCATGTTCAAGAATTTGGTGCCGATGATGAAAGCTTATTTTTGTCATTTACAGAAAAAAAAAAAAAAAAAAAAAACAGATGCATTAAATTAATCAAGACGAAAAGTAATTATTATACATCCGAATCGAGATTTTAATTATCATGGATCGAGGCGATGATATGATTTTGTTTTGGGAGTAGGTTGTACGATATTGATTTGGGGTGTTTGAAGATGGATCTGTATATTTTAATTAATATAAGCAAGTGGGTTGCTGGCAAAAAACAGAAGATGAGAGAGATATTTATAGATAGCTAGCTTGCAACGATTCCATTTGTTTGATTCCATTTGTCTGATTGTATATCCTATATATATATATATATAGATCATACAATATAAAAGTCGCAGTTGTACGTTAATTATAGCACAATAACATTAATAAGATAGGAGATATATATATAAGGTATAGGAAATAGGAATGGTGATGTTGAATATGGAAGATGATGAGTTAGAGTTAGAGTTAGAGAGTGAGAGTTTTAGTTGGAACGATGCCTACTTTGAACTAGAGTTAGGCCCTCACGATGACGACGACGACGACGATTTTGAGTTTCGCGTCTCCGTTTCTGCCGTCGTCCCCTTCCCCGCCGGAATATTCCACCACCCCACCACCGCCGCCGCCACAAACCACCACCACGACGCCGCTGCACCGATTATTATCGATCAAACAGCTGCTCCACGCCCAACCCACACCACCACTTCCTGCAGCAGGTAATTCAAATTTTGATGATGATGATTAGATCAGTTAGCTAGAGATACTGATATAAAATATTAATTGCAGCAAAAGAAGAATAGGAGGAGGAGGGAAGATGATGGTGATGAAGTTGCTGGTGAAGCTGAGATCCATCATAAGCATAAGGCCGGCGGGGATGAGCTGGTTTTGTCAACGCATACGCATACGCGGCGGCGGCGGCGGCGATGATTTTGACATGGCGGCGAGGAGGAGGAGGAGAAGGAGCTTGAGCTTGTTTGGAAGGAGTAGAAGCAGCTGCCCTAATTCACCATTAGCTTCTTCTTCTTCTTCTAATTCTATGATCATTCCATCTCCACCAATTCCTCACCTTGGCCACCAAAACTCTCTGCTTCACGCTGCTATTGCTCACTGCAACAAATCATCAGCTTCTTCTTTTTCCTTTTCACTTAATTAATTACTTCATCTACGTGCCTCAATAAATACCAATTTTATTTTAATCTATACTACAATGTTAATTTCATGCACGTTATTTATCCTTCCTTCCTTCACTCAAACCAAACAAAATTAGTTGTTCCCTAACTAGAAATGGAGATTAATTGCAATTAATTATGGGTATTTTGTTGAGTACACATATATGAAAATTCTCTCTCATTAGCGGCGGAAGTGAATTATTCACTTTCATAATTCAATATTCACATTAATTAGTTAATTCTTCTCTTTTTTTGTGAGACGAATCCGCACCTGATGTGTTTATGAATTTTAAGCTATCAATCACTGTACGTTTATTGCAAATGATATAATTAAATATATAGATTGTAATTTAAAATATTAATTAATTTCTAGAATATTATAATGGAATTATAGAATACTGGTACTACTTTTTACAAAAAAAAAATCGGGTTTTTATGAAGTAATAAAACGGCTTCTTTTAAACAGTAGACAATTGAAAAAATTGTCATTGGTCGGTGTTGTGACTATTTCCGATAATATAAAATTTACAAAATTCGTGACAATCTTTAGTAAGTATTAGTAATTTAGTAGTAAATCACAATTATGCTCCAGATGCTTTTCGAATTCTAATTTTAAAAAATTTGATTCGTCAGCAAAATTCTGGAAAAGCCGAAAAGGGATGGGCCCCACTTAGCATGCCATTAGGAAATTGTTTGTGATTTGTGATTTGTGATTTGTGAGAGAGAAGAGAGGAGAAGGAGGCGTTTGATGAATCAGAGCGTCATCTGTGGAGAGCGCGACAGCGACGCCATCGACTTCTTTTCACACAGAAATTGATCCATCATCTTTCCCGAAAATTCGGAGAGGAGGCTTTCCAATAAATATCACTTTGCTTTAAATTTCTCTTCGAGTACTCCTTCATAGCTGCAACCTCTGTTACCAATTGGATTTGGGATTTGAATTGGAATTCCGATTGGAATTGGAACTTCAACGGCCGCCCTTCAATTGCTTCCCATGTAACTTATCCTTCCCTTTCTTTTTCAATCTTCTGGAGCTCAATTTTGGTATTAATTGATCCATAATCTATCTTTAGATCCTAATTTCAATACATGCCAATTCGTTATTGTGTTGAGTCAGCTGTTTTGCCTGTTTACTCCAGAGATTGAGATTGATTCCCTCGCGATGATGGATAGAGTGCCGAGGTTACTGATTGAGGTCCTAACCGAGCCCCAAAATGGCGGCCAATCAGTTCTTGGAACAATTAAGATTGCGGTTTTGCCCATAGCCAAAGTTTTCACCATGTGCTTCTTAGGCCTTCTTATGGCTTCCAAGTATGTTAATATCTTGCCTTCTAATGGCAGAAAGCTCTTAAATGGGGTAAGCAACTTTGATTTCTTTCACAATTCTTAGTCTATCAATAGAGATTACGATGTCACACATGCTTTCTATCTATTTCACACAATTGTCTGCATCTACTACTTGCAGCTGGTCTTCTCACTTCTGCTCCCGTGTTTGATATTTTCGCAACTCGGACAAGCAATAACTTTTGAGAAAATGATTCAATGGTAAGATTTAAGAATTTGAGTTTGTGAAATAGTATTTGCCTATTTGGAATAGCTAGTATAAGTGCTCATTTGACGTTCTCGTCTTGCTTTGCAGGTGGTTCATTCCTGTCAATGTTGTGATTGCCAGTATAACAGGCTCCATTATAGGTCTCGTTGTTGCATCCATTGTCCGGCCTCCTTACCCATACTTCAAATTTACTGTAGTGCAAATTGGAATAGGTAAGTACTCACTACTATACCACAGGACTGACTGAGTTCCTTTTTCATTTACCTGCCTTGTATGTAATTATGAGTTCTTGAGTTCTTTGCTGGTTCAAGTGTACTCTTTTCTGCAGTTGTATCATCCATGATACATGATAGGTGAAATTTTACTAGGTGAGGTAGATGATGGTATGATGAATGTGGTACTATATATGCGATAGTATATATAATGGATATGCTTCTTCTATTACCATATCGTGAAAACATAGTCAGTGAAAGTCCTAGTGTCTGAGTTGGAACTAACTAAACAACGGATGATACAAAGAAGAAAAATTTGCACAGTTGATAAGTTTAGGATGTCAAAAAATACTCTGCTTTTATTACTTACCTAGAGGAATTAATTTTAAACTGTTAGCTTAGAGCCTTTTCTACATCAAAGGTCCAATTTTGAGGGATGTCAATGGTTTCTCCTCTCCTGATACTGTGATACACATTGGCTAGATATTAAATTTTCTTTTTCCTTCAATTTATAAATTCTGATAATTCATGCTTTGAATACTTGCTTTGGTAATGGATTCCAGCACGAAACGTGGGTCTTCTAAATCATTTCCATTATTTTCAGGGAATATCGGGAATGTGCCTCTTGTCTTGATTGCTGCATTATGTCGAGATAAAACAAACCCATTTGGTGACACAGATAAATGTTCTCAAGATGGAAATGCCTACATCTCATTTGGCCAATGGGTAAGTTGCTCTCACAGTTTAAGGATCTCCTGATCACTTCAGGTCATATTTAGCAAGTTCTCCCACCTAGGAAGTCAATAGATTTGGCAAATTTTTAAGCTATGCATTCTTATAAGCCTTCTACTCATGTTAGTATCATGCATTATATTCTCTTTAAAGAGTTTATGAAATCATTATGGTAGTATTGTTTGAATTAGTAAAAGTTAGATATTTGTTATTCATCTGATGCTATCTGTTTTAACCTCTTTGCACAGCTCTAGCCCTTCTTTGCAAAGGATCTCAAAATTTGTTTCTCTCACAGGTTGGCGCCATTATCCTGTATACCTATGTTTTTCAAATGCTTGCCCCTCCTCCTGGTGGATATGATGCTGAAGATGGAAATCTGCTCTTGAAGAATTCTGCTAGAAATAGCCCTAGAGCACTTCCTAGTGATAATTCTCCTGAGCGACTTCCCCTGCTCGCTGAGGAGGCAACACCAGTTTATTCAAGTTCCAAAAAAGAGAGAGTGAGAACTTACCAAATTCGCACTGCAATCACATTTACTTTACTAGTTTGCTACTGAACCTCTGACCTCCTGCTTCCCTCTGTGCAGATCAAAGATCTTCTGAAATATATTTATGAAAAACTGAAGCTCAAGCAAATAGTTCAACCACCAATTATTGCTTCGGTAAGTCTATTTCTTTCAATATTTCTTTGCTTGCTTGCTGGATCCAGGGTATTCCTATATTCATAAATGTAATTTCAACCTATATCTCATCTCTCTTTTCGTCTCTTTTCTCCATATAGTTTCTGGCTCTTAAGTAATCAAATTTTGACAATCATACCATAATCCATGAGTACTAGCTGAACAAAAAAAGTTATTGCGTATTGTTTTGCCTATTTTTTGCTAAGGGCTTATAGTTTATTGGAAGAATTTCCGCCTTTCTTACAATTTAATTTTTTCTACAGGTTGTCGCAATATTCATTGGGTGTGTTCCTTTCTTGAGGAAGTTAATATTCACCGAAGATGCTCCTCTCTACTTTTTCACAGACAGCTGCTTGATTCTTGGGTATGTTCTCTCTCCATGGATTGAGGTCATTTGATTCATCTTTGCTGTTAAGCTGTTATTTAGAGCATTTCCTGTTTTTGCAAATGACGTAGACTAGGAATTTCATCAAAGGTGTGGCCTGAAACATGTAATATTGGATTTAGAAAGTGTATCCAAATAGTAGGGGGGAAAGAATCAATCTTTGTCTTCTTCTTTTCTTTGGGGGGAGGGGGGATGTCTATTTTATTAAACCAATGTGTTTATTGTGCATTTCTCTAAATATCGAGTTGTCATGATTCAATGCAATAAGATTAAATATGGGAAGATGGGACCTGTGTATACATGTATTATTGAGGAATGATTATACTTTGGTGATTATTCTCTAATGGTGTTTTTTATAAACAGAGAAGCAATGATCCCATGCATATTGTTGGCTTTAGGAGGCAACCTCATTGACGGTAAGATTCTACATCAGTTATCTATAACTTGCCTAGTCATATCATATCCTTGCTACTGTAAATGATTACTTATGTATGTTGCGATGCAGGGCCGGGGAAAGGGAGCGTAAAAATTGGTGCGCGAACAACAGCAGCCATTATTTTTGGGAGATTGTGTTTGGTTCCTCCGACTGGACTAGGCGTTGTCATGTTGGCCGATAAACTTGGATTCCTGCCTCCTGATGATAAAATGTTCCGATTCGTGCTCCTACTCCAACACACAATGCCTACTTCTGTGCTTGCAGGTAAGCCTTATTTACGAGGTTTTCATATATCAATAATAACTATGTTCTTGCTTGTGTGTTGGACACTCTCCTCGTATACGCAATGACAGGTGCTGTTGCCAATCTACGAGGATGTGGGAAGGAGGCCGCGTCGGTCCTGTTTTGGGTTCACATTTTTGCTGTTTTCTCAATGGCTGGTTGGATTATTCTTTACCTCAACATACTATTTTGAGGTGTACAAACACACGAAGCAGCAGCCTTGGTTTTGGAAAATCAAGACTAGTTTTTTATACTTCCAATTGTGTAGAGGTTAAGACAGAGATCACTCACTACAAGTGATATATATATATACAGTTTAAATGCTTCATTGTATCGTGTAAATCACAAACTTTCTATTCAATTATGATGAAAACTTACATTTCTTGACCAAATCTTTGATCAGAAAATACAGAAGAAACCAATCTGAGATTAAAAACTATATAAAGCACATAATACAATACAAGAGAAGGCAAAATAGTCATAAAAACTGGTTAGAAAAACGACCACCATCTCCTCTGGTTATTATCGCGACGACAAGGAGGCCGCCCGGTCGGGCAAAATCTACCCGCCGAAGAATCGCCAAACCACAGAATGAGAGATATCCCAAGAATGCTGACAATTGGAGCAGCAAGGAAGAGCCATCTACTATTTGTTGGAGCTTCCCCTGCACCTGCATCAACCTCGAGTTGAGAAAGCTCATCGGCATCAACATCAGCATAACGATCATCTAAGGAAGCATGCTCAATCAAGTGATGCTCATCAACTATCTCATTAAGGGTCTCCTTCTCATCAGTTGGAAGCTCGTAGCGACAAAGCGGGCACGTGTTTCTTGCAGCTAACCATGGCAAGATGCAGGAAGGGTGATAGAGGTGCAAACATGGCAGCTGATTCACAACAGTGCCAAGAGTGAAGGTCTCCTTGCAAATGGCACAATCTCCACCTCCACCTCCTGCTCCATCAATGGTGAGACTCGGCAGATTGCTCACATACGAGAGAGACGCAGGAGGCGCCCCTCTCCTCGAGCTCTGATTCTCAGCAAGATGGTCGAGAAGATCCTCAAAGCCTCTTGCATCAAGATAATCCCCCGAATTCCCAACATAAGACTCCTCCAAATTGGCCAACAAGTCACCAGTGTGTGCTTGAATCCGTTGCCGCATACTCAGCGAAAATGTACCCACAATTTGGGGGCGCCAATTGCTCGCCCGAGCCTCTGCTTCGTCTTCCTCCCATTCACTCTCCCCATCCTCCGAATTCCACTGGAACGTGCCAGCATTCATCGGATCAACGTTATTACTATCGCTATCGCTATCTAAGCCTAGGGCATCATCAGACTCACTATCATGAGCAGCCCTATACCTCCTAAAGCTAGCATTCGACTCTGACTCGCCATAGAGAGAATCAAAGCCCTCACTTTCTGTATCAGACAACACAGAGACTCTCCTCCACCGTCTCGATCGCATTACCCCATCGGCGGAGTGAGCATCATCGTTGCCATTGGAGGTGGAAGGGCTTTGCCTTGCTAGGTTTATCATCTGCGAAAACTGCTGTGAAAACATACTCCCCATTGACTCAGAGCTGTCGAATCTTCTCCTTGTTCCACCCCTTCTCCTATCAGGCGACTCCACATCTTCCAGCAGCAGAAATGTGCAATCGCCGCATACACTCATCGCATTAGCCCCAACCTCGTCGCCCTCATTCTCCGATGGAAGAATTCTATGGCATAAAGCGCAATTCCAGGAATCCCCCAAATGATTCCGAGACTCCATATCCATATTTCCAACTGCAAATCACAATATGTAACTCAAAATGTAGAAATTCACCATTAAATTGAATTCAATCAAAATCAACCACCATCCTTAATCGCTCGAAACCTAGTCCCCAATCATAACCGCAATCGAAATCGAATTAAAGGGTCCATGAAAATCCAGCTCAGCTGAGAGTAGCGCTGCTAGATCCGATTGGGGAGAGAGAGAGAGAGAGAGAGAGAGAGAGAGAGAGAGAGAGATACCTGAAACGCGGTGGTGGTGGGAGACCGGAGAAGAAAAGCACAGTGAAAGAGAGAGAGTAGGTAGAAATGGCGGAGGTGAAAAGATAACAAAGAGGGAGGAAGAAAAAGGCGATAAAATGAAGAATAAAAGGTTGTTGAGTTGTGAGACTCAGTCACCCATTTCCTAATTCTAACAAACACGTCGTTTTTATAAATACAATCTTAAATCCATCCACATAAATTAAATCAAATTATAAGAGATTTCCACAATTCCATAAATTCACGAAATAAAATATTGCAAATTTACTTCTTTTTATATATTTCCCCTTTTGCGATTATATGGTTAACTAAAACAGTTAGCAAACAAATGGAATAATGGTAATGGAGCAATGATTGTGAATTTCAAGTTACTAAATTAGCATATAACGCCATGCATGTTGTTAACTCCCAATCTTTCTTCTCCGAATACAAAAATAACTAACTATATAGGTGTGCAATCTCAATCTCAATCTCGATCTCGATATCAAAATCCGGCGTGTTGAAAAGCAGCACGTAGAATCGAGTTTGGCTCGTTTTCCATTTTGTGCACCAATGTCCTCGTGCAGGAAAGTAGGCAAGTCGGCCGGGCAGAGGAGGCGGAGCCCACGAATCTCCGCCCTCGACAATCGACAACATTTAGATGATGCTTTGCCACCCCTCTCAAAACTAGGCAAGCAAGTTTGGAAGGGTAGAGACAGCCCACAAAATGGTGATTGTGGTGAGTTTTGTTGTTTCACTACTTGTTTAAACAGACACACACTTGATGTGTTGTGTGTTTTTAATGCACAGTGGAGTGGAGATCTCTCAAGGAAAACCAAAACCATGATGGTTTTGATGATGATGATGAAGATGAAGATGTTGTCATAAATGGCAATGGATTGGTAATGCCAGCAAAGCATATACTTGAGCTAGTTCTTGATACATTACAGAGGTGAAAAATCTTCACCTATGGAGTTTGTAATTTCAATACACAAAGTTAATTACTGAATTTGATTTGTTGTCCAAATTTTAGGAGAGATACATATGAGATATTTGCTCAACCAGTTGATCCTAATGAGGTCTCTATCTTCACCTGATTTATTACATTCTTAAAATTTCTCTAGCAGCTGCAAAATCACTCATTGTCTGTTCCGCAGGTTGATGATTACTATGATATCATTAAAGAGCCTATGGACTTCGGCACGATGAGGGCGAAACTCCACGAAGGGATGTACGAAAATCTTCAAGAGTTCGAGGTTTGCTTCTTCCATTCATGTTTCGTGTTTATGTTTAACAACGAAAGCACTAAGTTAACCGGTTTGTGTGGGCTTCAGCATGATGTGTTTCTCATACCGGAAAACGCGATGCATTTCAACTCCTCGACCACCACTTACTACAGGCAGGCGCGGGCTATACACGACTTAGCTAATAAGGTCTTCCACGTGCTTAAAACGAATCCTCAAAACTTTGTCACGGAGTTCTCGGGGACAAGAAGAAGATCTATGAGGAAAGCTTTGAGCGATTCCATCGCTAAGCCCACCTCAACTTCTTCAACTTTTCAGATTCGAACTAGAAAGAGCCCCGGTTTCCATTTTGGTAACTCTCTCTTTTGTGTTCCCACTTTTCTAGCTATGGCGAATGACCTCCCAACTCGATGTATATACTGTACGTGGTGACAGGTGGTGGAGACGGGAGAGTGTCGGATTCTCAAGTAGCATATAGGAGAGAGACATACTTGTGCAAGAAGGAGGATCCAAGCAGCTCCAAAGCACTTGTTGTGGTAGGAGAATTTTTCATGTAGATAAATTATACTACATATTTCACAATGGGCACTTACAAGTTGTGTTTGCAGTTGCAGGGAGACATTAGGTACGAGGATAGCTTAATGTGGTATGTAAAGGACTTGGGACCGACGGCACAACGGGTTGCAAAGAGGAAGCTATTGGGACAGCACGAATCAGACAATCGTCGGCAGCCAAAACAGTTCAAGACATTCCGCGACTTTGCTCCCCCAGCAGCGGGCTGCAACCCCTTTGCCAAAGCAAGCAATGGGGAGTCGAGAAACGGGAGAAAAGAGAAAACTGCTGAGGGTAATAAAGTCACGGCCGTGGTTAGATCACGCCCGGTGATACTAGCTTTGGAGAGTTGTCACTCTGAATTCAAGTCCAGAAACAAGAAAAGCTGCAATGCTCTCATCAAACCTATCTGCGACGAAGCTGCTGCTCCGCAGAAGCCTTTGCCGTTGATATCCCACTTCACGTTCGACCTTCCCTTCTTGAAAGCACGGCTCGAGCAGATGAAGGCGGTCGAAGAGACGGGGTTGAAGAGGAAAGCAGGGCTCTCAATCTATCAATGAACCCCTGTTTCTGTGCATTGATCCTTATTAGTTATTTCAACAAAGATCAAGTTTGCAGCAGGTGAAGAAATACTATATTCTTTTTATGCACATTGCCAATAACATTACAGTGAGCCTACATCTCAATTATGAATTATCAACCAAATGCAAGGAAAAAAAAAACTGAAAAAGAGAAGAAAAGAAGCAGAACTGGGGACATGAAAGTTCATCAAAACTGCGCTTTTATATACTGCATGCTATATGCTTATACTGTTGACCGTGATCGTAATTCCAGTTACAGCAGCTCGTTTTCTGTTTACAACATGTGACCGTGTCAATGGCAACAGATAGTTACAACGATTTTCTATGCAGATGGTGTGGTCAGGACAGAGCTGCTTCGAGACGAGGATTAAGGCTCCAAAGCAGAAAACTTCCTGGACTTTAAAATAACTGAAAAAATAGACTAGTTGAACCATCACTAAATGATCTAAGATCAGCCGGTTTCACCAATGCCCGGCATAAAGGGCAAGTCCGTTCTCTCTCAAACCTGCGACACACAATAATAATAATAGCTCAAATGAGTAAATGACAATTGCTCAACATATTTTGGAATAATACTAAAGGTATGAAGAGAAAACCAACCACTCGGAGACACAGTCCTCACAAAATATGTGTTTGCAGCGTAGAAGGACTGGAGAGTGCATCTTTTCCTGGCAAATAGCACACAAATCTCCAGCTGCAACGACCTGCATCAAGTCAAATGTGAATTCAGTAACAAACCCCTCACAGAAATTAATGATTTCAATAGCACACATCTCCAAAGCCTCGACAATCTGGAATATATTGATACTAAGGCCCATAGAAAGAAAAAAAGTATACCTGTTCAGTTGTAGCATAAGCTCCATAATGGATGTCTTTCCTTGACAATGCTTTCAGAGCAGTAAGGAATGACTGGACCTGAAAACATCAATAAATTCAGTAGAGTCTAAGGATATGTTTTCACTTAAGCAAGGAAAATAGAGGACTCCTGATAAAATCTACTGAATACTACTATAAATCACATAATAACTTAATAATGACAAGAAACTTGGTTGAAATTCGTGTTCATACCTTCTCCACAACAGAAGTAAGCTTGAAGGTTAGATACAATCCAGTCATAAGCGATGAGAAGAGACTCCCGTATTCTTTGTTCAAAAAGAAACGGTACCAAACAGGGGCAGGGAGCAGTGCACGGTAAAGGAGCAGCAGGTACTCAACTAAAGTTAGCATTTGACCCTGTGAATCAACAATCTTCCCATTAGAAGGAATGCACTTTCCAAAACAATTGTGCAATAGTCAATACTAGCAATTACATATGTCTAGTTAACAGACAGCTCAGACATATATACCTGCCTACGGTAGTTCCGTCCTCTGCTGTTTTTGTAATACATCAAGAGCATACACTTCAAGACCATTGCTGCCTGACGGACAAGTGTATCTAAGAAAGTGCACGCCAAAGAACAAGGTCAGATCATTTGACAAGTAACTCCATGAAATGACAGTGATTAATGAAAAGGACTCACCATTCACCATAATAATGAATATCGCATTCCAGAAAGGTGGTATGGTTCTTGGAGGCAGCATCAGCAAAGGATAAAGCACATCGTCTTTCCGATACCACCAGTAAATCCCGAAAACATGAAGTGAGTAAAGAAGAACAATGCCAATAAGAGTCATTATTTTCCTCTCACCCTGAAGAGTGAAGACAGTCCCTTGTTAGCAATGACTTCATATTGATGGAATTTCATTCTTCGCAGAATATTGATTTAAGAAAAAATCTCAAAAGAGATTAAAATCTACATCAAGTACCTTTAGTGCTGTCTGCTTCCGCACAATATCATTCGACTTAAACATGAAAGCAGCAACCCAGATAGTAACACAAAATCCTGCATATATAAAACACGTCAATCAACCATTTTGAATTTTTCATACAATAAATGGAGAAGAGGCGAATAATAATGAGCTATTTGAACAAAGCAGCAAAGAACTTTTCTCAGAGAAACTAAACCAGATAAGGAACTCTTATGAACATTAAAATTTCAACAAAGAGGACGTAATTACTATATGACTATATCCAGCCTAGAAGGGACAAATAATAACTGACACAAAAAGTAATGCAGTTCTTTTCTTAGAGCGATTGAAAGCTGTCATATCTACGTGATAAATTTCTGCGTTCATGTAGGGGGCTGGCTAAAGCTACTACACAGCAAGAATGGAAATTTTTATGATATTTAGCAAACTAAAAGGCCAATTAAAGCATTGGCTTTCATATGATTTGCACAAATATGATACTACGCATATAAGTAGAGTAGCAAAGTTGAATAAGGCCACATTAATAGCTGAAATCTAAATCCATAAATTCTTAAGGTAAGATGAAGCATAAAATAATACCTTGCAGGTGCTGACGTATGAACACAATCAATAGAAGCAACGAGAACGGAAGGACCTGCTCCATCCACCGAGCAGCCTGCTGTATATCGTACCTCTGGTAAGAGGAGGAAGAATCCCTATTGTTGGTGCTAACTCCCTCAGCACCTTCTGCATCACCACCAGCATCCGCCAAATTCGGAGCCCCATCTACAGAATCTCTATCACTTCGCATATCGACCTGACTCTCCATTGAGGACAGCACAGAAGCTCCAGACGGCGACCTAGAAACCGGCCTCGAAAACGGCTCAGTCTGCACAGAAGATGGCCCCGAATGCAGAGCAGTGCCAACCCTGTCGTGATCGTGCTCTCCAGAACCGATTATCCTAATGGAAACCTCTCCCGCACTGCCACTGCTGCTCGCAGCAGGGGCAGCTGCCGATTCGTTTGAAAGCACCTGAAGGTGATCATTGCGAAAACCGTTGCTGTTTAACAAAGAGTCGGATTCCGAGTTATTGGACCTGGTTCTGAGGAAGCCGCTGTACTCCAATAAGGTGGAGAGCGGCGATCGGAGAATGGTGGCAGCAGAAAACTGCATGCCATTTCTTCGCGGATGATTCGAGGTAGTCGAAAAGGAGGAAGACGATGAAGAAGATGATGAATTGCTCCTGTAAGCGTCCGAATTTGCACCGGACGCTTCCATTTGGGAGGACGTCCCAGACCTAAACCTAAACCTAATTAAAAACAATCAAATCGATCAGACGCACTCCGGTGAGGGGGGAAAGAAGAAATCAAATCAATACGCGATCAAATTGGAGCAATTGCAGAAAGAAACGTGCAGAGATGATAGAGAGGCGAAGAGGAAATACCTTGGAGATCGATAATCCGTGGATGATCGCTGCGGTTTCAACAGGAGGAATGGCGATTCATAGCCGGAAAAGGAACCCTAAATGCGAAAAAGGACACATTCAATTTGAAATTGAAGACGAAATCAATGGAGACGACGACGCAGCGGAGGATCGGAAGCGGACAACGTTGAGAATCACGGCTGCGAGTCGTTGAATACGCGTTTTTCCCCTTTGTTGTTGTTGAAGCTCTCTCTCTCTCTTCTCTTTGTTTGGCTATGGAGGAGCGCGAGCGAGAAGAGAGAGAAACAAGGCTACGGACAATCACACCTGCTGTTTATACACTTGCAAAAACTAGCCATTTTTATTTATTTACCATATTATTTCTCGCCAACAGTCGACATTATTGTTGTAGCTCAGAATTATTTGTGGCGGGTCGTTTTTTATTTATTTATTTAATCAATCTATTTTTGAATAAATAAATACGTGCCTACAATTTTCGGACAGCTTTGAAAATTCGTGGTAGGAATGGAAGAAATATTAAATATTCCTGCCCCACAAACCTCTGCTCTATTTATTTACTATTACCATAAAATCAACTTTCCTATTCGTGTTTTTCGTGCTTCAGAAAATAACAACTCATTACCATCTTTATTTATGATGACTACTTAATTAAGTAAGAAATAAGGTCTTCAAATTAAAATTCACGGAAACAAAATAAAAATAGCAGATTAATACATTAATATTGATTAAATGTGGGCTTGCCCCAATTTAATTGGACTAGGATAGTAGCAAAAAAATAAATAAGCCCACCAAAATCGAGTGTTAAGTTATTATGAAGAAGTACATTACATGGCCCAACAGCCCGAAAACTAGGCCCATTGTTCACCTATTTTCATTTTTCCATTTTGCTTAATATAGAAAAAGAAGAAATTGCAATATGAAATGAGATTCATGGAAACAAAATAAAAGTAGCAGATTAATACATTAATTAATATTGATGAAATGTGCAATATAATGAATACAATAAATAGTTCAACAGCCCAATATAATTGGACTAGGATAGTAGTTTATATATGCTTAATAAGCCCGTCAAAATTGAGTGGTAAGTTATAATGAATAAATACAATAAATAGTTCAACAGCCCAAAAACTAGGCCCATTGTTCACCTATTTTTATTTTTCCAAATTGCTTAATATAGAAAAAGGAGAAATTGCAGTCTGAAATGAGAAATCTAATTTTTCGATGACGTCGGTAGTTGTAAGTTTGTTTTTGTCAGTCATCGCTAAATTCTTGTCGTTTAATCATCTGCAGCAGAAGCTCCACATTTTTCTAAATTCTTAACCAATCACCTCCATTTCTTTTCTTCCTTTTATTCTTATAAAAAGAGGAATAAGGTACAAATATGCTCTTACTAATATTTACCATAGTACACAAAACTACTTTATAGAGTAATATTAGTTTAAAAAATGCCATTGACATTAGATAATAAGTGGTGCAATTCCATCCATTGTCATTTGTCCATTGATTTGATGAATATTAAAGATCCACATGTTTTTGGTAGATTCAATATCTACTATAAATTTGTTAAACATTGCTATAAATGCATCTAATTTTCAAGTTATATTTACATACTATATTTCGAAAGATTTATAAAGTTATTGATCGTGTAAAAGTTGAATTATAAGTGACTAATAGCTCTTACTTTATTATTCTTGCTGGAGATTTTTGACAAACACGTTAGCTCCGTTAGCCCACACGAACGAAAGATAGCGTTTGTTCCTCAATCGGGTAAATGCGTTAACGGAGTATTTCGAAAGTTTGGGCCGCGTTCATAAAAATTGGGCTATAAGTGACTAAATCGGGGAAAAAAAAGAAGGTAAAAGGAAATTGGGAACGATGAAAAAGAAGTGCTACATCGAAAAGGAAATTGGGCGTGTTTGAACTTCGAAGTTGGGCCAAGCTTCGTAGAGAAAAGTAATCGTGCAATTAACGAGGAATTAAATTAGGGAGGTTTTCGAAATATAATTTTGATTACTCACGTTTGGGAGAAAGAGAGAGAGCGTGCGCAAGTTTGAACGAGGAAGCCGATGCCAGTAGGTTTCTGCAGTGTGTATGTGTGTATCGAAATCCATGAATGTTGGTAAATTAGGGCTTCGATGAGAGTCAGACGGCCCACTCTCACTACTCCATCATTCTTCCTTCACTTTGTAGAATCGCGAATTAGGTATTTTTAATTTGGAACTCTCACTGTGTATTTACTTAATTGGGAAGGAAATTTATCAGGAAATTTGTTTAAATTCCGGTTTTTTTACGCCCAATTATCTGTAGTTGAATTGTTATGCTTAAAAGAACCAAGTTTTGGAGGGAATTCTCGAGCTGAATTAAAATCTGTTTTAGCTGAGAACTGGGTTTTGCTCTTCTTTTTCATTTTTTCCTTTCCCACTTCAGCTCTCATCCATGCATGTAGTTTGATTGCTCTGCATCCGCTCTTTAATTCATCGTTTAGGAAACTTTGGTAATTCGATATTCTCGATTCTTCTTTTCATATCGAGTAAAAGTAATTGAAGACACTCTATAATTTATGCTGCTACTTGAAGACACTCTATAATTGCACGAGGTTGTTTTGTTAATTAATTGAAGACACTCTATAATTTCATGCTGCTACTTGCAAAGGGGTTTTAACTACTTTCTTGAATTAGGATAACTTCTGTTGATGACTGAAGATGTGGATCCTCTGGAAGGTGTGCTAAGATTCAACTGGAGACCAACAATAATTGGTGGAGTGCTTAATTATTTGAGGCGTTGTTCAAGCGTTGTAAGTCCGAGATGTTTCTCCCCGAAGAATGCCACTTGCATGTCAATGCCTCTGTTTATCGCACCCTGAGATGTTGACCATATGAATTGCAGATTAGCTCAGCTTTTGGCAGCTCGCTTCAGTCGGTAATTACACCCAAAAATCATTCTTTTGTTGCGATGGATCTTATAGACATCAGCTCTACAGACAGTGATGATTCAGATTTATGGGAAATAGAGAATTACAGAGATGACTCTCCAGTTAGGGATACTGCGACTTCTATCGATGATGGGATCCCTCCATCTCAAGCAGCCTCATCTCGTCCTAATTCCACAGGTAGCGCCTAAACTAATGGTCATTACTTTAGTCACTTTGTTTTGATACAACTGACGTTGCTCATTAAAGAATGCTTTTCTCGTGAAGACCCTTCATCTTCTAAGGGGGTTGTTCAGTATGAGCCCCCAGTCAGTTCCAGGAAGCTTCCAGCTTGGGCAGATACACCTCGTCCAAAGTCGACAGGTAGCACTTAAAATTGTCTATCATAATTCAGTTACTGCAATTACTGGTGTTATAGATCAGTTATCCTACAATTGCAGGTTACCATGGTCCTTCTCTTACAGACCCTTCCTCTTCTAAGAGGCGAACTGCTTATGATGAAATGCCATCAAGACCACCAAAGCGATTGAATATTTCAGAGACCCCTGGAGCTTCGAGTTCAAGGATAGACAATAATATTCATCCCATGAAGAGAGTCCTTCCTGCTTTTCAGTCTTCTACCTCTAACCCACAATCACACAATCTAATAGAAATTGTCGATGCTAGTGAAATTCGTGAAACATATGGAAAATCAGCATGGACAAATCCTTCTAACGGAAGTAGAGTATTACCTCCGACTATGATGCCTCCAAAATATTCTTCAAGCACCCCATTGGTTGGCTTAAATGATTCCTCTTATCAAACTGGGGTTGGTGAAGAGAGGCCTATAGCACCTGATGAGAGATTTGTTTTTCAAGCAGCTGTGCAGGTACCATCTGCATATTTTATTGGTATTTGTCCTCATTTGGTGACCGTTTTCAGTTACGAAATCAATTCCGAAATGAGAGCTTGTTCATAGATTGTGGTTAATGTGGGCGTTTGAGTTTGTGATTTTCACTTGTTTACACGAGTGAAGCAGCAGTATTTGGTCAAAGCACCTATAGATACACAAGAGTCCTAATTGATCCAGGAAAGCACTAACTTGCTCTACAATTTATACCATTCATATAAATATACTTCTAACAATATTAGATAGATAAATTTTTAACCGCAGTCTATTGTCCCATTCAATTTTAAGTAACTTCACCTCTTACAATAAAAGTGGGACCCTCATTCCACTCACAATACTCAAGCAATTTATTAAAGCCCGTGCCAAAAGGAAATGAGACACTAGGTGGTGGACGGAGGGGTACTTGTAAATTTGTTCTTCTTTGCATATTTAAATGTGTATTATAATTCACATTTTCTTATTGCAGGATCTTCAGCAACCCAAAAAAGAAGCTACTTTGCCTGATGGGCTCTTGTCAGTTTCTCTTCTTAGGCACCAGGTCCCTGTCTGCTTATTTGTGACACTTAGTATCTGATTGCATCGGATATTTGTGGTTTTAACTTTGACCTCGATGCTTTTCAGAAAATTGCTTTGGATTGGATGCTTAGCAAGGAATCATCTGATTTATGCCGGGGCGGAATCTTGGCTGATGATCAGGTCAGCATGTTAGTCATCAATTATTCATGTTTTCCTGCGTCAAATTCTTTTTTAAAATGAACTCTTTTTCTGGTTCTTCTTGTTCCCTTTAATCAACATTATGAATTTTCACACCCCAGGGCCTGGGAAAGACTGTTTCAACGATTGCCCTCATACTGATGCAAAAGTCTTTGGAGAAATCTAAAGCTAAGGAATCGTGTACCACCAGAACTGAAGCCTTCAACTTGGATGATGATAACGGTGTTAGTGGTTGTGTTGCTCTTGAAGATGCAAATCAGATTAACAGCAAGAGGCCTGAAGGAGGGACATTGATTGTCTGTCCAGCCAGCGTGGTCCGGCAATGGGCTCGGGAGCTGGATGAGAAAGTTGATAAAAAGGCTAAACTTCCTATTGTAGTATATCATGGAGGCAATAGGACTAAGGATCCTGCTGTATTGGCAAAATATGCTGCTGTTTTGACAACATATGCTATTGTAGCAAATGAAGTTCCAAAACAACCTTTGGTGGAAGGGGAAGATGATGAACTAAAGGATGGAGAACGACATGGAGTATCTTCTGCATTTTCCGTGGAGAAGAAGCGAAAAAAGGCATCAGTTAATAAGAAGTCCAAGAAGGGTAGAAAGGATGTTGATTTGAATGGTTTCGATAGCAATTGTGGTACATTAGCAAAGGTTAAATGGTCTAGGGTTGTTTTGGATGAATCTCAAACAATAAAAAATCACAGAACTCAAGTGGCTAGAGCCTGCTTTAGCCTTAGAGCAAAGCGAAGGTGGTGCTTATCTGGAACTCCGATACAGAATTCTATAGATGAATTATACAGCTACTTCAGATTTTTGAGATATGACCCATATGATAAGTACAAAACATTTACTTCTTCTATCAAGGGTTTTATAGCGAGAGACCCAGTTAAAGGTTACCAGAAGCTTCAACTTGTCTTAAGGAATATCATGTTGCGCCGAACGAAAGGTGCTCCCGTGCACTATTAAGTCATCTGTTCAGTTCCCTTTTTTTTTGTCGCAAGTGGAGTCATGCTATCACAGCCATTCTCTGTGATAGTATAATGTACTTTCCCACCTTGGTCTCTAATGTGCACCATGATCATGCAGTTGTAGCTTTATATTTCCTGATCGACTTGCTTGCTTCAACAATATTTATTTAGATTCATTTTTCATAGTATTAGAAGTCATTAAATTTTTTATTTCACTGTGGTAGGTACCTTCATTGAGGGTAAGCCTATAATCAATCTACCTCCCAAAAAGGTGCACTTAACAAGGGTGGAATTTTCCTTGGAAGAACGGGCCTTTTATGAGAAACTTGAGTTTGACTCACGGAAACAATTCAAGGTCTGTCAATTCATTCTTTCTACCGAGTCTATACTCTATATATGCTACAAAAGCTGTGGTTTTGAAAAGCTTTTTGCAGGCTTATGCTGCTGCTGGTACTGTTAATCAAAATTATGCAAACATCCTATTGATGCTTTTGCGTCTGCGCCAAGCTTGTGACCACCCATTGCTTGTCAAAGGGCTCAGTTCAGATCCTGTTGGAAAGGTCTCCACCGATATGGCCAATATGCTTCCCAGAGAGATGCTAGTTAATTTATTGAAAAAATTGGAAACTTCACTGGCCATATGTCTCGTATGCAGAGTACGCCCTTTTTCATATGACTTTAATTGCTGCTTAATTTGATCTCTTGGTACTTTATCGCTAACTACATAAACTGTCAGCACTTTTTTGTTTTGTTTGTCTTGGGAGGAAGTACTCTTTTTTTACTGGTTTTCAGGAAATCCCTAGTCAAAAGAACATGGTATGAGTTATGAGAATGTCTAGTTTCAAATAGTAATCTAATTCAAGATTTTTCAAAAAAAGTCAAGGTTTGATTAAGCATGACTGCATGAGAATCTTCAAGTCTTGTTTCTTGCTAAAATAACCTACCAAAATTAAATATAACAATAAATTGACTGAAGTAGTTCCCCATGTATGTGCTTTATTACTCCAGGGATACTGACTCGATGGTCCAGAAAAACAAGCTAGTAGCATGAGAGGTTATAAGTATTATCTTGATATCTTAACAGGATCCCTCTTTACCCTATTCAACACATACAATTCCAGTTATTGGCATAATTAACTCTGAGTCATACCTTGTAACTCGTTTTTATATGATCTTTTTTTGCCTGATAAAAAAAAAATACTAAGAGCAAGAATTAATGCAGAGAACTCTTTCTTTTAAAGGGAAGGGACTGGAAATTTAATATTGTTTGGGACTAAATGCTCCATCTGATGGTTGAATATTTTTACAGGATCCTCCTGAAAATGCAGTGGTCACCATGTGTGGACACGTTTTCTGTTATCAATGTGTTTCAGATCATTTAACTGGTGAAGACAATACATGTCCTGCCCATCAATGTAAAGAGCAACTTGGTGCTGATGTTGTTTATTCAAGATCTACCTTGAGGAGATGCCTGTCTGTCGATGGGGATGATGATAGCCCTGTTCCATACGAACTGCGTGACGAATCTGCAGTTCTACAAAGAACCTATGTATCATCGAAGATCAAGTCTGCTCTTGAAATTCTCAACTCATGCATATCAAAAAGTCGGATTTCAGAGTCACGTGATTTGGTCATATATGACGAGGATATTTCATCATCAGCTGGTCGTGACTTTGAGGCAGCGAGTATAGCACCAGAAAAGGCTATTGTTTTTTCGCAATGGACTAGCATGCTAGACTTAGTTGAGATGTCACTGAAGAATAACCATATCAGTTACCGGAGGCTTGATGGTACTATGTCAATAGCTGCTCGAGACAAGGCTGTTAAAGATTTTAACTCTGACCCTGAGGTGGGCATCCCAATATCATCTCTCGTTAAGACAATTTGGCTTGTTTTCTTCTGGCATCCTCTAGTCTCAGCATTTCGCTTTATTCTCGTATTCGTTTTGCTATGTTATACTTCTTTCCGCTTTGTTTCATTATTTCAACTCTTTTCCCTTGCAATTGCAGGTGGATGTCATGTTAATGTCCCTAAAAGCTGGAAATCTAGGGCTTAACATGGTTGCTGCGTGCCGTGTAATCCTTTTGGATCTTTGGTGGAATCCGACAACAGAGGATCAGGCCGTTGATAGAGCTCACCGAATAGGCCAGACACGTACGGTTACTGTATCGCGGTTAACCGTGAAGGACACAGTTGAAGATCGCATCTTGAGTCTTCAGGTACTTTCTCGTACTTGCTCCTAAGGCCTTTTTGTTTGATTTTGGATGAATTCAGCGTTCCAACGATTTTCGATGTGGTTTTATAGGAGGACAAGAGAAAAATGGTGGCGTCGGCATTTGGGGAAGATCAAAGTGGCGGCCACGGCACTCGCCTCACGATGGAAGACCTCAGATTTTTGTTCGAGGGCTCGGGACGTTGAAGAAGTTTTCCTTGTTTTTTGTTGCCTGCAAATGCAATGGGCAATTTTTGTGTCGATATTGCACCCAAATATAATGCTTGTTTGTACATATTCAAGTGGGAAATGTATATGCTTCATACAGTAGTGCTGATGATTCTTCTTGACTTATGCAAGCTAGGATATTTTATATTTATCCAACCATATTCTAATTTGAACATCATCTTCACTTATGTTTTTATTCTATGCATTCCCCCGTTGAAATTGTCGATATCGAGTCATCGAGGATTGATGGTGGGAATGACACCACTAACGAGGTCGCTCCCAGTTCCGGGCAGGAGATCCATGGTGGCATAACCGGTTGATCTGTCGCCGTAGAGAGACGAGGTCGGAGGAGAGGCTGCTGAGGAGGTGGACCTACTATTTGGGGCGACGTCGTCGAGGTTCGTTGATGATGATATGTTCTCTAGCTCTCTCACTACTTCCAGCATGGAAGGTCTATCCTTGGTCTCATCCATGGAGCATCTCAAGGCTAAAGCCATGAATTTCTTCACAGTTTCTGCAGGGTATGGCCCCATTGTTCTATCTATGATGGAAAACATCATCCCAGATTGACATGCTGTATTAACCTAAACATCATCATCAACATCATCATCAAAAATTCATTCTTGCAATTGCATTATTATGATAAAAATAAACTCATACATATAGATATAGATATAGATACCTCTCTCACAATGTTCCTTCCATGGGCTATAGGCTGCATTCCTGTGACCAGCTCGAGGAATACAATCCCGAGGCTGTACACATCGCTCTTCTCTGTTAACTTGTGCGTCAGAAAGTATTCCGGGTCGACGTACCCCTGCATCAATGCATCCACGTCATGTCTATACGATCATCTTCTTAATGAAAAGAGAGGGGGAGAGAGAGAGAGACGTACAGGTGTGCCCTTAACGTTGGTGGATATGTGAGCAGCCGTATCTCCTACGGCATCAGAGACGGGCGCAAGTCTTGAGATGCCAAAATCGGCCACTTTGGCAGTCCATTTTGAGTCGAGCAATATATTATTAGCCTTGATGTCACGGTGAATGATGGGGGGATCAGCTTCCGTGTGGAGGTAAAGAATGCCTCTCGAAGCTCCCAACGCGATGTGCAGCCTCGTTTGGAGATTCAGAGGCGCCGTGTATTTCGCTGTAACCAAGCCATAATCAAGAGACGAACAAGAAACACATACAGTTAGTTAGTTAAGTTAGTTAGGAACGAACCGGTTAGGAGGTCGTGCAGGGAGCCGTTGGGCATAAACTCATAAACCAGCATCTGCTCATCCTTCTCATCACAGTACCCAACCAGTGACACCAGATTCCGATGATGCAGCCGCGACAGCATCTCAATCTCTGTGTAGAACTCTTTGTCGCCCTGCAACGAGCCCTGCTGTGCACGCTTTATAGCCACCACGGCCCCGTCTGCTGTCGTGCCTTTGTACACCTTCCCATACCCTCCCTGCCCTATCTGATTCCTGAAATTGTTCGTTGCCACGTCCAAATCCTCAAAATCGAACGCCTTCACCCCCTCCACCTTCATCGAAACTCTCGGGACTTGACACAGAGAGGAGATATGCATAATTGCATAGTTAGATATGAGTATTCGTATGTCATCAGCAAACGAAAACGAAAACGACAATCAAACTCACATGATTTATCCTTGACAGACGGTTTGGCGTGGGGCTGCTGTCGCCGTCTCTGAAGGAAAAGCACGAGGCTGGCAAGTATCACACCGGCACACGAGAGGGATCCAAGCACGATTCCGGCCAATGCACCTTTGCTCAGACCACCGCCTCCATTTTTTATGGAAGGCAGCAGAACTGCAGTGAATTCATTTTCATGGATTATTCACACATTACTACTTAACTAAAATTCCTAAAATTCAAAATCTAGCTAATAGTATGTATTAGTATTACATACAGTTGATGTAAGGCCCCTTGGCAGTAAAATTGAGGAGATCGTAAGGCCCGAACACATCACTCCCCGGTATTGAAAATCGAGCAAACGCAGTTGCAATTTTCTGAACCTCAGTGAGATCGAACACACGAGACTTATTCTCCTCGGGGAAGAAGAGCAGAAACATCCTCAGCCTCGGACCACTTTCCCACGAGATGGACTCAACATGAAGCTGGTATTCATACAAAGGAATGCTTTTAACGACGAACTCTTTAAACAGATCAAGATACGGAGGGAAGTGAGATATGCTCGGACTCCTAAGCCGTACTCCCACACCAAAAGGTGCTGCACAGATGCACTTATTTGCCAAAGTTGGGACGTATTCAAAGTTTCCTTCACTCGGACAACTCTGAGGCAGACAGCTGGTCAATACCGGCTTCTCCAAGCTGTCAACGGGTATATCTTCATCTCCGTTGCCACTAGCCCCACACAACGAGGCGATGTTTCGTTGGCTTCCACTTCTACACACGGGGTTTTCAGCAAGCCTACAAAGAGAGCCAACTGTCACACAATTTTTCAAGCAAATGATCAGTTTCTTGTATATTGACAATAGAAAGAAAGACTTACTTTAGTGTTACATTTGGAGGAATATCAAGGGTGCCGGAGATATCAGAAAGCAAGTTGTTTTCAAGATTTCTGCAATGGATGAGAGTGTATAAGTTTGAATATTGCAATAAAATGCAGGGAAAGTTATGGAGACCATCTCTTACATATCGAGTTTCGACACTGAAGTGAAGGATACGTTCTCCCAAATGTTCGATGGCACGGATCCGCTCAACAAGTTGTTTTCGAGAGACCTATAACGATAATCAAGAATATATGAATTCAGTAATCTTTTCCATAACAGGAAGAAAAAAATGTGTGGAAACTAGATTCTTTACAGTTTCTGGAGTCGAGGGAGGCCGGAGAAGTTGGATGGAATGGAACCGTTGAGCTGATTGTGAGACAGAAAACTACACAGTGAAATGCATGAGTAGGATTCACTGTATGGGAGACACGAACAAGATAAGTAGACGGGTCGGATTCTTACATGGTTGTAATGTTTTCAGACAGCCTATTTGTCATTATATTTCCAGTGAGCTGATTCATGCTTAGATCCCTGTGAGATGAAGAGCACTTCCAAATTCAAGAAAATCATGAATAAGCGTAAGAATTTTGAGTAAACGAACGTACAAGTAATAAAGGCGTCTGAGGCTGCTAAAATCGGGTATTGTTCCTTGAAGGCTGCAGTTCCTAAGACTCCTGTCTCAAATGATATGAATCAGTGAGCTTAGAAAAAATGTGTGTATATTTCGAAGAAATGGAGAACGAGAGAGCGACGTACAGCTTGAGAAGCTTGGGCATGTTGGCATAAGAATCTGGAATCGCAGTCCCGGCAAAGTTGTTGTTGTCTAGTTGACTACACACAAATGTATGAATGAGTAAGAAATTGGTGAAGTGGTTGAATGAGTAAGGCAGAAGAAGAAAACTCACAGAATTGTCAAATTTGGCATGAGGGCGAGCTCGGGTGGGAGATATCCGGACAGACGATTGTTGTCAAGAAGCCTGTGAAAACATGAAAAATCGAGGCGTGAGATTATGGTAGACACGAGCTCGCTGTAAGGCAAGTGTGTGGAGACGATTGCTTACACGTGTCTGAGTAAGGGAAGGGAACCGAGCTCCGGTGGGATCTGACCACTGAACCGGTTGTTGTTCATGTGGCTGCATCGACGAACGAGAGAGTAAGTAGGCAGAGAGAAGAAAACACACAAAAGACACAGAAACTGAGCTAATTATAGAGTTTTTGAAGCTACAAATGCTGAACACTGGCCAAGTTTGCAAAGGTTTTGGGTATTGGCCCTGAAATCATGTTGAGATCCAGCTGAAATTTGTTCAAGTTGGGAAGAAAACCGAGCTCGTCTGGAAGAGGGCCCGATATCTGGTTCCCGCTCAATAGCCTGCAACGATCATGGCAAGAATTTAGCAGATACGACGATAGAGTGGTAATTCATTGTGGCATGGCGTGCATACAGGTGAACGAGGGCAGTGATTTTCCCGATCTCCTTCGGTATGCTCCCGGTGATGTCGTTCCACAAGAAGTCCCTTGCAAACAAAACACACAAAATCGATCAATCTTTGCACAAACTAGCACCATATATGTATAATAGATCTCATCAATCTTACTACTTACAAATACTTCATGTGAGTTAGCATCCCGAGCTCTGGAGCCAACGTTCCAGACAGATTAAGCCGCAGTAAGCGCCTAGACGTACATAATCGATCGAGTAGTTTATTTTCAACGACGCGATTAGCATTAGCATTCGAAATGAGACGAAGAAATGGATATATACATACAGTTCTACAACGTGCATATAGCCGTCAGTGGCGTTCAAGGAGCAAATCACCCCAATCCATTTCGAGGCGCACGGATCAAACTTCCTCGTCCAGTTGAGATTCTTGAGCGGATCCTTCAATTTGTTGCGCACGGCTAGTAAAGCAGCGACTGAGACGAGACGACGCTATTTCAGCATATGATGCAAGAGAAAAAACATGAGATTAAGAGCTCACCTTCTTGTGCATCAGTAACCTGTGCCTGCACAGTTCGAGCACACGAACATAAACAAAGCGCGACGCATAATCCGATCAACGCCAATCTCTGCATTCCCATCTGCAGCAGCAGCATCAGTTTATCTCTCAGAGGAAGAAAACAAAGAGGCTAATTTGCCATAAAAAACACACAAATTTGTGACATACCAAGCCTAGTAGTACTACTTTTATAGTGATAAATCAAATTAGGATATACACATTCATGCATTTATTTAACTAGGACTTAGAAGCAGTCAAAAAAATCGAATCACTAATAAGCATTTGGTAAGTAGAGCTGTCAACTCCAACTGCCTCTCTAAATTCTATATTTTCACCTATTTGCATTATGTAATTACAACTAACAAGCTCATAAATTCCATCATTAATTAATTAGATTTTAATATTCTGTTATTCATCTTCCAATATATACTTTTACTGCATGGTTAAGCATATAATATTGTGATTTCATTGATGATGTTTAGGTTGAATGAGCTCTTTTTTTTTTAAATAAAGATGGTAAAATATAATGGGTTGAATGGGTTAATTTGGTGATAGTGAGTGAAAAAGGAGTTGAAGATAAAAAAAGCACACTTGCAAGTGATAAACATAATATAATAAGACTGATTACTCCAAATTGCTATTAATGTCAACTATTACGTAGATAATCTAATGAGCCGAGGAAAGCGTCATCCACGCAATATGGGAATTTCAAACAAATTAATCCTATTTTATATATGTTTGATTGCAACTAATCAGAAATAAAACATTAATAAGCACAAATAATTACAAATGGGGTAATATAACCATTTAAAGAAAAGCAATAAGTCAGAGCAGAGCAGTTATTTGTTGTTGCATTTACATTTACCTTCATCTCTTGCAACACATCACAAGTCACAACATTTAAATATGCCACATTCCAAGATGTCATGGCAATATTTTTTTCATTATGTGACATCCAAGAATTAGTATATTCTTGCATTGTCACATTCCAAAACCAGTTCAATTCATTATACATGACCTATTCTAAAAAGAAAAGAAAAGAAAAGAAAAGAAAAGAAAAGAAAAGAAAAGAAAGAAGCTACTTCATTGATCATTATACAAATTCAGGCTCTCCGAGAGCTGCTGCATATACACGGTAATTCGACATCGTTCCAAGATGGCCCTTTCGACTGGAGATCGACCTAGTTCTTCGGGTACCAAAACATACCTTTGATGCCCTCTGGATCAGCTTCGAATCCTAGGTTGCGATAGAACTCCACAACTACATTCAATTGCAAGAAACGAGGTTAACTCACGAGTTCCTTCCAACATGATATGCACAAATGTTCGCTTGTACGATTGTTGAGATACCTTTACTATCTGCAAAAAGTGAAATATTTCCAATGTCGCGCTGCAAAAGAGCCCTTATAAGCTTCTCTATGAGAGCTTTTCCGAGTCCTTGGCCCTAATGCAGAGTCATAGTCAATACTCGTGCACACAAAATGACAAAATGATGCAATAAACGGCACAAGAATCCAATTATAAGAAAATCAATCAATTGGATTTTATATACAAGTCATAGCCCATGGTAGTACCTGATAAGAAGGATCAACGAGGACATCCCAAATTGTTGCGTTGAACGCATGGTCGGACGTAGCTCGAGCCATTCCTATTAGCTTCTTTTGGTCATTTCCCTCTGCCAAGCAACTTGCCAAAGTACACTAAGATATCTGTCACTTAGTTATATTATAACGAATATTACCAAATTATACTATATTTTTCAGAAAATATCAAGCATTAGGCAAATGTTATATTCCTCAATCGGGAAAATGAGATAGGCCCTATTATTAAATAGTATACCTTCTCCAGTTGATTTGCTGATGGAATGCAGAGTAACAACCATGTAGCTATTCCTTAGGGCTGCTGCAAGCTTCGACAGAGGCCTCCGAGGCCAACCGACCTGTCGTAAGCATCATGAAAGTTATTTATCGAGACCTGAAAAATTATGATGATAATAGTATTTATGATGCTTAAATGTCCAAATACATAGCTAACATAATATCAAGAACTCCATTGATGTAATATGTTCGATGCACGAGATCCCCTATGTTAGGCACATCACATTAGCCAACTTAATTCAGAATCGGAATTGCTTTTTCCTTATACAACTCTACCAATTTATCCATACGACATTTATGAGCCACGCGTTACCACTAGAGTTTCCGTTAAACATTTGTGCAGATGCTAATATTGAACTTGCATCACCCCTTCCCTCATCACGAGGCATAGCTCGAAAAGAGTATTTGAAAAATCACAGATTACCATTTTATACGAGAAAGTATCACTATAAATGTAAGCCCTTTACGAATAAACAACGTCTCGTGACATAGTAACTACCTTATCGCATAAAGCCTGGAGATCATACACATCCACGTTCCCACCGGAAGAAAAAATGATCTGTTCAACTGTTCCATCGGGTCTGGTGCTCTCAACGAGAACAAATTCCTCCGGCAAGGGCTCTTCCTCTTCTTCTTCTTCAGCAGCGACGGGAGGCTCGACAACTTGGGTATTATTACTGTTTTTCAAAATCCTGCAACATCAAAAGGCTCTAATATACATTTCAACTATGTGGAAAGGGAAATTTCGACTGCACACAAAGACTTCGCGTTTACCCTGATCTAATCGACTCCCAGAAGCCCGCCTTGAGTCGATAAACCTTCCCTTTCCGGCTTCCTGCATAGCAACACACTTGTAAAATTGAGCGAAATGTAAAATTGAGCAAGAAATTAACATCAAGCTTGGTGAATTAACATCTGATGAAATGAAAGAGATGCAGCATAACTGCAGAAATGTCACATTTTCAGTCTCTTACAAACAAGAAACATAGCAATTAGCATCATTATTCCGTTGAAATCCCATTCAAGCAAGAACGGAAACAAGCAAAAGTGATGCTATTCATCGCCAAGAAAATGAATAAAAACTTACAAAACTAAGTGGGAATTAACATCGAGCTTGGTGAATTGCATTTAATTATATGAAAAAAGATGCAGCATAACTGCATAAATGTCACATTTTCAGTCTCTTACAAACAAGAATCACAACAATCAGCATCATTATTCCGTTGAAATCCCAATTCAAGAACGAAAACAAGTAAAAGTGATGCTATTCATCGCCAAGAAAATGAATAAAAGTGATAAGCAAAGTAACCTGTGGAAAGAGGGAAATTAAGAGGGGGAAATGGATGGCAGCGGCAACCGGAAGAAACAATTCGTGGGTAGCTGCAAAAGAGAAAAAAAAATCAAATCTTGGAATCAAATTAAAAAGAAAAACAGCAAAAGTAATTAGTATTGAGCAGCTCACAGATTGAGGTCGGAGGCAGCAAGAGGCAACACCACCATTCTTTTTGAGATAGATGTGTGTGGTGGTGAAGTGAAGTGAAGTTTGTGCCCAAATTCAGCTCAAATATGGATTTTTCTAGTTTTCGGCGGCGCTTTATTGCTTATTTCTTCTCTTTTCTTCCTCCCTTTTGTTTTATTATCATTATCATTGCTTATTTTCTTCATTATTATAAATCAATTATCAATAATATTTTTTGTTAATTTAAAAAAAAGTTCAGTATTTATTCAGGGAATATTAATAGAGAAACTATATTTACATAAATTTTTCCAATGGAAATTTTTCAATAAAAAGGTAATTTACAGATTAATCGAGTATTTTTTTTAATATTTGCCATTTTTCAAATTTTTTAGCATTATAACTTGTTTTGTTAGGACAAAGATTTTAGTTTCAAATGGGTATATGATTTGCTTGTGTTGTCATTTTTTATAATAAAAGGAAAAATTTCCAATTGCTGAATGTGCTGATCAAATTAATTACTCCATATAGTTTTGCATGAAATTAATTATTCCTGGACCAATTCTCAATCATTTTTTGTTCTTTTTTTTTGTTCTTTTTTTAGGACCACTGCTCAAACATTTAAAATAGATGGGCTATAACTTTAAGAGCAAAATTTTGTGTATTTTAAGAGTTGAGACCTACCCAACAACATATTTGTAATTGCTAGTAAATACAAAAACTAATTTGGACTATATCATGCAAGTGAAGCCTATGAATTCACCATTCTCTTTGCAACAAATTCAGCTTCCTTCAACTTCCCTTGAGCTTCAAATGCATTTCTCAACTCCTCAAGGCAGCTCAAAGGCAATTCAACACCTTTCTCAATCAGTTCGTAGTAAAGGCTAAACGCTTCCGATGGCTTCGACGCTCCGCAGAGCCCGGCTAGAACTGCAACGCATACATCCACGTCGACGCCCTGCTCGTTTCTCAGCCCAAACCCGAGCAGCTCCGACGCTTCCAACGCCTGCTTATCCTTGCAGAGGAACGAAATCACTTCTCCTATGTTCACAACGAACCCCTTCTCGTACACGCTCTTCACAAGCTCGAACGCCCTATCCCTCATCCCACTCTTGAAGAGCAAACGGACTGCATCCGTCGAGAGATAAACGTTCGGCCTGATCTCGTTGTCCAACATCAGCATCATCAAGTCCGCGGATTCGCTACCACGTCCCTTGTTAATGAGTTCCACGAGAACACGATGGAACACAGACGTCCTCGGGAGATGGGAGCTTCTCAGCATCTTCCCTAGAGTGTCGAGAGCGAGGGTTGCCTCCCCTTTCCTCAACAAGCCATCAATCAACGACTCGTAGATCTCGATGCTCGGCACCAAGTCTCGTCTCAGCATCAAGATCACGAGCTTGTGCCCCTCCTCGAACGCCCCTTCTCGACAGCGACCCAAGATCACAGTCTCGAAAGCAGGAGCATCCGGCTTCCCTCTTCTCATCAGCTGCCTCAACACCCTCTCGGCTTTCCTAGTCCTTCCCGCAGCACACAAATGCTTGAAAATCGAATTGTACGACGCGGTAAGAGGCACGCTGTTTGCATCACGCAGCAAAACCTCCTTCCCGTATACCTCATCCAGCAGCTTCTCCGCCTTGTCGAAAATCCCCTTACTGCACAAACCTCGAATGAGGATGCTATACGTAGCTGAATCGCGCTCAACCTTCAGCTCCTTCATCCTCTCGAAAACCTTCAACGCCTCATCCAAATTCCCCCTATCCGAATGAGCACTCAAAATCGTGTTAAACGTGCACGAATCCGGAACAAACCCTTTACCATCATCACCCTCAAAAATCTCTTTCACCATATCCAACTTCTGAGCTTCACAAAGCCCTTTTACAATTGTGTTATAAGTGATATAATTAGGGCTAATCCCTTTCCCAACCATCTCCTTAAACACATCCAATGCCTCATCAATCTCTCCCTTCCCACAATACCCTCTCATCAAAGTGGTGTAACTAACCACATTCGGCCTCAACTCCTCCCCCTTTTTGAGCATCCCACTCACCACATTACGCGCGATATCAACCTTCCCGGCTCGACACAATCCATCGACGATGGTGTTGTACGTCACCAAATCCGGCTCACACTCAAACCTATCCATCTCCTTGAAGAATCTGAAGGCCTCTTCCACCATTTTGTTCTTGCAAAACCCCCTAATCAAGACGTTGAAGGTGCACAAGTCGGGCTTCACCCCGAACGTCTTGAGCATTTCATCGAACAGTTGGTGGACCTTCCCCACCCGCCCCCTTTTGAGCAGGATCATGAACAGGCTATTGAATGTGACTACAGAGGGCGAAATCCCCATCGATTTCATCGACTCGAACACCTTGATCGATTCCTGGAGAAGGCCGGCGTCGCCGTAGCTCCGGATTAAGCTGTTGAAGAATTTATCAGTGAGCGCGACGGCGTTGCCGGAATTTCTGGGAATCGAGAGGAGGAAGGTGCGGGCCGGGTTGAGGTGGCGGGCCCGGCCGAGGATCTCGAGCATCATGAAGTAGGAGTGGTGGTTGTGATTGAAGCCCGAGGATTGGGCCCAATTGAAGAAGCGGAGGGCTTTGGAGGGGGTTTTGATGCGGCGGAGGGTTTGGAAGAATGTGGTCTGAGAGAGAGGGGTGAGGGCAGAGAGGCGGGCCTCGAGCCGGCCCGACCAGGTGCTGGCGTTGATGAGCCCGGAAATTGTTCGGGCCTTCTTGCTTTTGTTGACGGATTTTGCATTCTGCGGCGGTGGATCATTCTCGGCGGCGGCGGTTGTGGGAGGGTTGCAGAAGAGATTTTTTAGAGTGGGAGGGAAAGCTGAGGTGGAATATGGAATCTTTGCTGTTAGTTTCGTGCGGTTGAGAGGGAATGGAACCATGCTCGCGGAGAAGACAATGGAGAGGGCGTGTATTTATTTACTTATTTTTATTTTTTATTTTGTGTCAATTTACCTAAGTAAATATACAAATTTTGCAATTTTTCTCTAATTCTAAACAAACTTTTTCTCCGATACCAAAAGTACACGAAATTAATACATTTTCTGATTTTTCACGAAAAAATGAATTTGGCGTTGCATTTAAATCAAACTCGTTTTTTGATTGCATAAAAAAAATTAAATTAAATTCAAATAGAGTCATCTTATCTCTCTCACTAATCATCCGACCTCTCCTTTTTCCAACCAAAAAAAAAAATACACGGAATTTATACATTTTCGATTTTGCACGAAAAATTGAATTTCATTGAACTGAATTTGGTGGGGCAATTAAATCAGTCTAGTTTTGATTACATAAAAAAGTTAAACTAAATTAAATCCATTTGGAGTCATCTTATCTCTCTCAAAAACATCCAGTCTCTCTTCCACTTATTGGAATTACGCATGAACCTCTTTACAGTATCTTAGGGAGAAGCCTAATGGACAATAAAACACGCAACATAAAGAATGAGTATTTTTTATTTTGGGTCGGGTTGACCGATGAGGAACAAATACTTGTGTTTGCAGTGTCTTTCAAATTGTTTTTTAAATAGTTGTATATCATCGGTGCTCTTTATCTATTTACTTGTTATTTGAAAAGATTATTGGTGCCTAATGCTTTAAATCTGGAAAAGAAGGAAGATGTTACGGGTGATTCTAGTCAAAGATGTATTAGGACCATATGTCAATCTCAATGCGATTGCTAAAATAACCAATGGCTATTCCGGAAGTGATATAAAGGTTTGAATAAGTAAACTTTAATTTTTTGTATATGTGTTAAATATATTTTATGTGCTTGGTTTGGTAGTGATATTTATAAAGTCTCAAAAAATACTGCCATTTCAATTGGGTAGGAATTCAGATCTTCGGGGCAATATAAAATTTGCAATGAGATAGATGTGTTGTTTTGTTCAATAATTTATGTAACTATGTCAATTCATATTAGGAGGATACATGTTCTTATTGTTTCAAATAGGTGACTTAGTTACACTGCTAATCTGTACTATTATATTGAAATGTAAATCTCTATCATGCTTTTAGAATTGAACCAACTATATAGTGTGGACGGTCGGAACCGTGCACAATTTGATGATGAATGAGAGATTTAGGCATTAATAAATATCATATTAATCAAACGATATTAATTTATTTTTATAATTATAACATGTGAAATCAATTATCAAGATTTAGAAATTTATTTTCTATCTCATGACTATAAATTATTATTTAAAAACTTATTAAAAAATCTAAAACTTATTTTTAGTCGGATTTATACTAATCTAGAAAATATTCTTAAGACATTTAGTTTGTTATGTATATACTTTAAATCTAAGGATATACATGAAAGATAGCTACTTTATTAGGTTTGCATGGCTTCTAAATTTATATAATTATATTTATATATTCATTTCTATGTTTAACGAATTTGTGTTTGTTTGTTTGTTTTTTGTAAAAGAAAATCATTTACTTTCGAGCATTGATGAATGAATAACTAAGGAGCGATCAATCATCAATCTTGACTTGGAAAATGTATAGCATTATAGTAGTTAATATGAAATTTCTTGTCAAATTAAAAGAAAAGGAAGAATGTTTTATTAGGTTAATGCCTTAAAGTTTTATTAGATTCTTTTTTTTTATCATGTTATGATTTATATAAATTTTCTAAATTATTTATTTTATATTATATAAAAATTACTTTTATTATTATAGTAGTTATTATTGAATAATCGGTTAATCGAACCGATAAAACCGTATAATCAGTTCTTTCATATAACAAATGATTGGTTATCTGAATGTGCTCATTCATATACACCACAATTTTTTGCAATAATAACTTTATTATCACAATTTATTTACCGCCATTTTACATAATAAATATCATTCAAGTGAGACATTTTCTCTATTCTCAATACAAATAATAATAAAATAAATGTACTTTTTCTTTATTCATAAATCCACCATACAAATGATTTAAAATTCATGTCTAAGAAATGAATATATTTTTATGGGACATGGAGTATAATATTACTTCATAATTTATTATTTTGTCCTGGGTGAATATAATATAAATACTTCATACTATTAGCTAAAATCCACCACAATCATGCCGCAATCGTAAATTCATCTTCCTCCCAATCACCGCAGTCTGCATTGGTTACACCATTTTCCCCCAAATTCCTAAACCCTAGGTAATACCTTTCTCCAATTTCTTTGCTAATTTTAGTTCTCAATTGTTAAAATTTACCAAATTGTACTATCAATTTTATATAATAGGAAATACAAATTGCTGTATGTGCTGATCGAGGAAGATTCTTCAAAATTATTACCAACATTGGAGTATTGCAGCTGGGGTTTAGGTTTGAAGGTGTTTGATCAGATAAAAGTTTCCACTTTTACACAAAGAAAAGGGTATTACTTGAGAGAGTCGAGCTGAAAATCTGCAAATTGCAATAATGTTGGAGGAGGAGAATCGGCAGCTAGAAGATTCTGTCGCCGGAGAATCTCCGGCGGCTGCGGCGGATGACGACACAAACACTGCAAGTAGCTCAAATTCAGCAATGGCGGATGGTTTATCCTCGTTGATTTCATCTGTGATGACTGCCTTCGATTCCCGAGCTGAAGCCACTGCCCGGAGCCAAGATGAGCTCGCCTCCGCCATCGATCGTCTCACCGGAGGTATTTCCCCGATTTTGCTTTTGATTTGTTTCAAATTCCTAATTGAAGAATGCTCATATCTCCCAAATCACAATGCCTTTGAATCTAGCTACTTAACTAGGCTGATGATTGAGTTTGAGGGGGCGTTTACTTTGCGTGAATTATCTGTTTACTTTGATGAATTGATGATGGATAGCTTCATTTTGGACTTGTTTGAAATGCCCCCTTAATGTATATATGGATCTTAAGAGGATACTCATATCTTCGAAATCATAATTGAATAACTTTGTATAACTCGTGTTTCTCGTTGCATTCGAATCTATCCACTTATCTAGGCCGATGATGGAGTTTTAGGGGCGTTTACTTTGCGTGATAAGCTAGATAGATAGATAGATAAAAATAATCGAGCTAATCTCCCGTTTGCTTCATTTAGAACTTGTTTGACAATCTTATCCTTCAAATACTCAATCCTATGTTCTTAAATCTATTTTCTCACGCAAAGTAAACCCCCTCTTAATGTATATATGTATGGCGTATGTGAAATAGGCATATTGTATCATGAAACTCTTAAAGAGGATAAGGTTGCTTTAGTAATTTTCCAGTTAAGCTACAATAGAGCATTTTTCTTGAGCTGAAATTGCACCACTCAGCTTACTATTCTTAAACTTCTCCATATCTTCAGAGCTTGACAAATTGCTAGAGGATGCTCCGTCGCCCTTCATTATGCAGCACGCTGCTCGGATTTCCAGTGTTAGGAAAAGGGTTAAATCTTTAAATAACGTGTTGAAGTCCGTACAGAGGCGAATCGACAATATGGACCGCATGTTATCAGCTGGATTAGCTCATGGTATGATATTATTCCTTCACTTCATTTTCTTCTTTTCGACGCCACTACCATCTCTGCATTAGCATTTCTCTCTGAAGGCTATCTGATTTGATCTATCAAAAGTTCCTCTTACTGATTTGATGCAAACATTTACTTATTGGAAAGGGATGGATTAAGGCAATGAAATGTGACCGATCTTTTTCCCCGTTCATGAAAGAAAAGCCATTATGTCAAATTAACATCTTGTTATATTATATACCAGCTATACGACTCCAGTTGCTTCGATGCTTGCTTATTGGTTATTTGGAGCCGTTACCAAATTATATTCCGATTTTCTTGTGAATTCTGAGTAGGTGCAGAAACAGTGGCCGGAGAAAGCAGTGAGCAGCAGCAGCAGCAGCAGCATGCTCAATAACGAAGAGACGATCATCACTTGATTGGCTCGTATATTTTCCGGACTTGCAAGGCTGTGCATAATCGGGCGAGCAATGTCGATTTCTTCTTCTCTTAGGAAGTGAGGCACTGAACATGACAGCTTGAAGCTGAGGTTTTTGTGTTTACTACAAATTCATAAAACAGTTTAGCAATTTGATATGGTTGTTCTTGCTCAACTCTACTTCTCTCTCAAAAGATATATGTCAACCAAAGCTTTTCATTGAAAGTTTTCCTATAATTGAATTAAATGTAGTGCCCAATCAAGTCTCAATTATCATCAGATTATATCTTCTTTTATGGTTTTTCACAGTCAATGTTTGAAAATTGTGCTTTTTGTCCAAAAAGGAATAAGAAATAAACAAAAGAAGAGCAAGATCCATGAAGAAAGTAACAAGGAAGAGCAAAAAAAATAGTAAAAAGATGATATTTTTGTTTCTAGCTATAAAGGAAATATATTTTTATGAAGGTGGCTAATTATAATTTTGACCATTTAAACAATTTTGATAACTATTAAAGTCGAGAATTTCACTGAAAAACGAAAAGGGTGTTTGAATAGAGTGAGATGATCAAAGTTGGTTGGATTGTTCTGTTCCAAAAAAAGAAAAAGAAGTTGGTAAAACTAAAACACAGCAGATTAGATCTGGTTAAATATTAATTAATTATAATAAAATACTAATTTATAGCAATTAATAAGAGTGGTTACTTAGCTAGAGGTAGAGAGACAAAAGCTGGGCAGATTCTTCATCTAATAATTTGCCCCTCTTTTTCAGCATTCCCAGTCAGTGAGGTCTCTGTTTCTCTTCTTTACATGTTTCATCCCACTACCACCCTTTTTCTTTTCTCAATCACACCAATAAATAACTTTTTTATTTAATTTTTTTATTTTAAATATTCCCATTCACTTTACTCATTACCCAAAATTTACTCCAACTTACAGTAGTATTACTAGTGAAAACTCCTCATAAAAGGGAGCGCATTTCTTGAAAGAAACTACAAAGTATTTTAGTTGCATTTTGCTTTTCATTTAATTAAGACCTATTTTAAACATTCAAAATTTCAAATACCATGCTTGATTTCAAATTTTAACCATAATGATGATGCTATAGGCTCCTTCCTTCCCCACTACCATCACAATAATACAATATTTCAACATGAATTTATTGAGAGAAAAAAAATATGCAAAAATAAGCAAATGATAAGTGAAAAACTAAAGACAATTCCATCACAGAAGAAAGAGACAAAGGAATGAAAAGCAAAAGGTGCATCTGCATAAAGAGCAAAAGGTAAACTCAAGTCCCTTGAGATAAATAGTGGTTTTTGCATGCCTAATCTTTTACTCATACAATATTAAACATAAATATAGGATCTTTACTTCTTGAATGCCAAATATCTTGGGAGAAGTTTTCATCCTTTTTTTAGCAAAATGTGGGCTCCTCCTTCATGTTCAAACTACTTTCCCTTTGGACTCTAGCTTGAATGATTGAGTTTTCATTGCATTTCACTGTTGTTTGAATTTGCATTTGCATTTGAATTTGTGATCCTTCGACGTTGAAGAGATGGCGTGGGATCAGCCTCTCTCCGCCGCCACTCCCAACTTCTCCTTCTCCACCACCTTTGCCAACCGGTATTCTTTTCTCGATCTCGTCTTATCTCATCCAATACTAATTTCTAGATATGTTGTAACGTTTATAGTTGGCCATTTTTGACTTATTTGCAAAATGGGGTGGAAATTTTGCTCATTTTAGTGATGATGGTTGGTTGTATTTGCATTTGTATTGTATGCTTGCAGCATTTTCTCTGATGTTGCTGGAGACATCACAATCATTGTTGATGGACAATCCTTTCTCTTGCATAAGGTAATCTACTTCAATAGATGAGATTTATACTAATTCATAATCATAATCTTTTTGAGTGAAATTGTTCTGATTGGTTTGGTTTGGTTCGGTTTGGTTTGGATTGGTTTGGTTTAAGTTTCCTCTCGTGGCTCGAAGTGGGAAGATCCGGAAGCTCGTTTCTGATGTCAAGAACACCGGCCTCTCGAAGCTGGAGCTCACTAACCTCCCGGGAGGCCCGGAGATTTTTGAGCTCGCGGCGAAATTTTGCTACTGTATGAATTTTGTGATAACCACAGCCAATGTAGGCCCCCTTCGTTGCGCGGCTGAGTACTTGGAGATGACGGAGGACTATCAAGACGAGAACCTCCTCGAGCGTACTCACACCTATCTGACCCAGGTTGTGTGTCCAAGTCTTGAAAAATCGGTTGAAGTTTTGTCGGCTTGTCAGAGCCTTCTCCCTCTCGCTGAGGAGATAGGCATCCCGGAGATGTGCATTAACGCCATTGCCACAAACACTTGTCGGGAGCTGGAGTGCGACGTTAAGGAGTGGTGGGTGGAGGATTTGTCGGGTTTGGGGATCAGTTTCTATGGTAGGGTTGTGGTTGCTATGCAGCGGAGTGGCGTTGGGACGGCGAGCGTAGTTGCCTCCTTGATGCACTACGCGCACACCTCGTTGAAGGGGATCGGGAAGCCTCAGATATGGAATCCGGCACGAGCTACAACGACTACGCCTCGTTTGGGCGAGAGCGGGCAGAGGACTATTGTCGAGACTCTGGTGACTCTGCTGCCTACGGAGAAGAAGAAGAACTCGTGTGTCGTCCCGTTGAATTTCTTGTTTGGGATGATGAGGGTGGCCATCATGGTGGACGCGTCTCTCGCCTGCCGGCTTGAGCTGGAGAGGCGGATCGCGTACAAGTTGGAGATGGCGTTGCTCGATGATCTCCTCATACCCTCCCTTCAAACAGGGGATTCCCTGTTTGATGTCGATGCTATTCATCGGATTCTTGTCCAATTCTTGCACCGGATCGAGGAGGAGGAGGAGGAAGAGGAAGACGAATGTGGGTATGAATCGGAGGAAATGGGCTCCACGGGGCACGGATGCTTGTTGAAAGTCGGGAGGCTTGTCGATGCCTATCTAGCCGAGATCGCCCCCGACCCGTATTTGAGCCTCGAGAAGTTCATTGCCATGATCGAGGTGCTCCCCGATTATGCTCGTGTGATCGATGATGGGCTCTACCGGTCCATCGACATTTACTTGAAGGTAAGGTAGCTAAACCTAAATTCTTTTCCTATTAGGATTCCGATTCGATAATAACGAAGTCTCTGTGTTTTTCGTTACAGTCCCACCCGGTGCTGAGCGAGCACGAGTGCAAGAAGCTGTGCAAGATGATCGATTGCCAGAAGCTCTCGCAAGAGGCGTGCAACCACGCGGCCCAAAACGAGAGGCTCCCGGTGCACTTGGTGGTGAGAGTGCTCTACTTCGAGCAACTCCGGATGAAGAACGCGCTGTCGGGATCCTGCGGGGACGGGCTGCTCTCGCAGAAAATGAGCAGCAGCGGCGTGGCCAGCGCAGCCGTCTCCCCACGAGACACGTACGCCTCGTTGAGGCGGGAGAATCGAGAGCTCAAGCTCGAGATATCGAGGATGAGAGTGAGGCTAAGTGATCTAGAGAAGGAGCAAGTGGTGATGAAGCAGGGGATGATGGATAAATCCAGGCAGGGTAACACTTTGTTAACCTCCATTTCAAAAGGGTTTGCAATTCTAAAACAACACAAGCTCAAACCAAGTGATCAATCAAGGAGGAGGAGTAAGAGGCTTTCCATATCTTAGGTTTTTTTGTAGCATTACATCATAAATCATAATTGCAAAAATGTGATACAAATACAGGCTTGGCATTGCCATGTTTTTGAGTTTATTGAATTAATTGATTGATTAAGGGATAAAATACATGGGATTAGGGAGCTTGAAGGTGCGGTTGCCTGTGTATTCTCCTTGAAGATCACTCCATTGATCTCCCACATTTCCCCACAATCTGTAGCCCTCTTCAGCCAGCTGCTTCCTCACTGTAGATTTGTATGCAATTGCACTTTGCCCCTTGTATGCAGCAGTCCTAGTTTATGTATATGCATCAAATGAGTCATCAATTCTTGTGTAAACCCTTTCAAGATAGTCGAAATCGGGAACGGGAAAACTGAAGATCAAATCACAAACTATATCCCATTTTGCAATTACAACACGCGACATTCGAAAACTGACAAATTATATACATGAACTGTCAATTTTTTGCAATTGGAAGTCGAGCGTAGTGACACATTGACGTCGGTTTAATTAGTGTCCATGTAAGATTTTCGTTCGCTGCAATAGAGCTTGCGCTCCAATTGCATAAATTTGATAGTTCATGTATTTATATTTTAGACTGTAAACGAGCCGAGCTGAATAGTTTTTTGCTTGCTCAAACTCGGCTCGTTGGAAAATGTTGAAGCTCGAATCGGGCTCGAGATAAAGCTCTTTTGTTACCTTATTCAAATGGCCAACTTTCATATGTCGTGTTGTGATTGCAAAATGGGGCATAATTCGTGATTTAATCAGCAGTTTTCCGAATACGGGAACAAGAATGTACCTGAGAATGAGCCGGTCGTAGGCGAAGAAGCCTTGGTTGTGGAGATTCCGAACGGTGGCCTGGCCGAGCGTCTCCTCGTCCCGGCCCGTCACGAGGAACACCTTGAACCCGGTGGCGACCAATTTCACGAACAACCTCAGCACGTCGGGGATCGCGGTGCACCGCCCGGTCAGCGCCCACGACTTGAACCCGACGGGGTCGAACGGGTCGCACCTGATCAAATTTCGACCAGATTAAAATTTATAAATTACTTATTTTTATAACGCCCTGATCAAATTTCGACCAGATTAAAATTCATACATTACTTTTGTTTATAACGCCTGATCAAAATTTCGACCGGATTAAAATTTATAAATTACTACTTATTTTTATAAATAATGCACGTGCATTACCCGTAGCGCCGGCCTCTATAGTAGAGGAGGTTGGAAATGCAGGTGTCGTCGACGTCGAGGATCCACGCGTCGAGGCCGTCGCCGGCGAGGGCGATGGAGTCAATGTAGGCGGCGATGGTGTCGACGGTGAGGCCGACGTCGCGCTCGTATTGGCCGCCGGTCATGTACGCCGCCACGTGGCCGGAGCACTCCGCCGGCACCGTCCGCCACATCCGGATGTTGTTCGCCTCCACCGCCAGCCGCCAGCTCAGGCAGTAGCCGCCGCCCTCCTCCGTCTCGCTCCGCCACCACGCCGCCGCCGCCGCCTTGGAAAATATCGCTAGAAACACAAACGCTATTGCCTCTCTCATTCTCTGCATGCTCCATCCAAACATTTCCTTATTTAGTATCAATTTATTCATTTTTATAGTATAAATAATAACACAATTTTTAACTAAAATCATTTCTCATGCGTATTTATAGAAATACCATTGGAAAAAATTGACCAAGACGTTACTGCGAGTCAATGGCGGGTAGCGAAGACTCTTCTTCAACTGTTACTCTTCTTTCTTCTTCTTCTTCCGAGAAATTTAATGCTACTGTAATATTTTTAAAAATGGCAAAGATTTGTGATGAATATATACCAGGAAAAAAGGTGGGGGGAATTGTTGGTGGACCTCCACGTGGCAGTCCCAATTTGTCGAATTTGGTCAACTCTAAATTGGAATTAATATAAGTTATAGTGTGAGAAGCATACTCAATTTTATAACAATTTTGGTCAAGTTGGGTGCTGAATCAAGATGGAAAGGTGGAGAATTGAAGAAAAATTTATCAAACTCCACTCTCATGAAAAAGCTATAAACCAAGTGTGCCAATATTTATGTTCCCATTTTAATTATTCTACTTGCCCCCCTTAGGAATTTAACAAAATAGACCAAGAAGAAAATATTTCAATTTCACTCCACTCACATTGAATTTTTTTCATAAACAAAGTCACCGAAATTAGATAGCACCTAATATATTCTCCATTTGCAATAGTATTTTAAGATTCCTAATTGTATTATATTTCATGATGTGGCGTGACAACGAAAGATACCAAACATAGATTTGCATCCAAACAAAATAATTTTGAAAGCCGAGTTTAAACCTGAAGCCTTTGATCTCGTGCATTAATCGAGAGATGATAGAGTGGAGGCAATCTTTGGAAGTGTCGGGTGCGATTTTTCTAGGAAGCGAGCTGGAAAGAGCTTTGAAGCAAGGCCCATATCTAACTTTCAATCATTTATTTCTTGAAAATATTAATCGACATAATATTGATTTAATCATAAGGGAAGCCCAAAAGTAATATTGATTTGACGAAAACGGAAATTGAGAGCTGTAAATTAATATGACTTGCATATTAACATAAGTCTTGAATTTAATTAATTCAATTTAAATATTATACTCACATCACATGATGAGATATAAGAGTGGGATTGGCGTCATTGGGCACATCATAACACGTAGAGAGAGTAGTGGAAAGTTAAAGAAAATGGAACAAGACTCTTTCCTCATAGATCCAAAGCCCTATTTTGATTCCTTTGTAGCCTATTTCACTAACATCTTTCACTACAAGGTCTCGACTCAATTGAGTATTACCAATCATGATGCCACCCCTATTTATTCTTCACACCATAAATTTCTCATCATCTCGAGATATCGAGATATATCTGTACTCGTGTTCATCGCGTTTTGAAAAAGTTTCTATTATGATTAATTCAGTAGAAAATTGAGCAAGTATATATGTCGAACGAGGACGATATGAATACATCCAACTTTAAAAACTTATGGAGTAGTATCTAGAGATCAACTTCACGGGTTTAGCCACTAAGCCCTTTTGATGTTAAACTTATAATTAAGAGTTTTCACTATATATGTATCATGGGAGTTGGGTTCTGATTAAATGAAAAGTTAGAGATTATTTTCCCTTCTTCTTATGTATTCTATCAGTATTCACACATTCAAAAAAAAATTATTTGTGTTTTCTTTCATATTTTATAATCAACATAGTTATTCATGTATTTGTTTCACGTTACCACTACATCATGGAGCCAGTTAACTTCCCAAAATAAAAAGGAGATGAACTTTTAGGGCACCAACAAAAAAGGGTGATGATTATGCAAATGACTCAATTATATTGGCTATAAATGATGACTTCATTGCCCATATATAATTAAACCAATATTTAGACGATACATATATGTTTAATGGTTGGGCTAGAGTTAATTAATTAGGTATGGATACACAGCATTTTTAGCCAATCATATTACGTTATCCATATCATCCACTTCTTCACCGGCCCACTTAAGCTTAATTAGACAAATTCATTTAATTTAATCTGACCCACAAAAAGCTATGGAGAAGATGCAGCCTTTTATACGAATAACAAAATCACATAGATTCTGACTTTTGTTGCCATGAAAATGATGGGTGATCGCCATTCATTATAATTTGAATTCAGAATAATATGGATATCGATTTTTATATATATTCTTTTTCATTTATATGTGCAGGTTTGGATCCATTTATGTATATGGATAATAAAGGCCCATTATTAAGTAACAATTGAAGTAGTGAAGAAAAATCATTATATATAAGTAACTAATACTACAAAGGGGTCGTTTATTTTGAGCACTGTAATTAATAGATAAAAATAATAAAAAGTTAATCCGTTGTTCTCTTTGGTGGATTGATCATCAATATTTTTTTTTATCTTATTTAATCATTTTATCATTTAAATTCAGTCATATATTTTATTAATTTATCTTATTATTCAAAGTAAATAGCCCCTAAGCATCATCATTCACTTGTAATTTGGAGATTTTGAACTATAGGATGGTCTGCAAGTGCAATATCGATACATCTTATACTTAGGGACATATGTACCTCGATAAATCTTTTTTCCTGATAACAATATTGTCAATGCTTTCACCAGATGAAGACTCGGTAATTAATAAAGTAGAAAATTGTTTATGTTTTTTTTAGTATTTTGATATGTATGACTTCAGAATTGAACAATGTTACGTGATGTACTAGTTTTGATATTAAATATTTTTTACATTTATGTCACTTTATGCGCATGCGTAGTAATAAGAAAACTAGCTCCTTTTATGGTGGATAATAAGATCTATGTTGCACATAAAAGCATTAAGTTGGACAACTTTGCATACAATTCAAAGGGTAAAAGCTTTTGAAGATTCTCCCACTCACTCCTTTTGAAAATATGCACAACCAACCAATGGTGTTAATTCCTATTTATAGTAGCTTAAATCAAGTCTACGCCCACCACACTTTCTAACGAGGTAGTCTCCTGTGATGCCGAGTGCCGACCTCACCTAATCACGTATCGAAATCACCTTAAACAGAAAATTCTGGAACCAAACTCAGTTAGAATTTGTGATTGAGTAGTCTCCATTAGTTCATAGGTAAGGTCGATCTTACAGAAGTTTTATTAATTTCTAATAGCACTTAACATTTTGAAGTCTCATAGAGTATACTAAAGAAATTACGAAAGTTATTAAAGAAAAAAAAATTGTTTGTATTGTATGTAGCATGATTTAAAATGTGATGTTAGAATTAGACCATCATTAATACTAGACAAACTTATTAAAAGTTGTTTGTATTGCATGTAGCATGATTTAAAATGTGATGTTAGAATTAGACCATCATTAATACTAGACAAACTTATTAATTTATTTACAAATATTAGAAACTAAATCAAGGGTGATTAGACCTTATTAACAGACTATAGAGTATAATTTTAGCATGCCAGTGTAAAGTCATTCATCTGAAGGCACCGAAGGTCTGAACTCGTATGCAATGGCCTACTCCATGCCAAAACCTTCTCCTATGGTATATCTTGAGATTAGATTCTTAAAATGCAATTCTAATATAACTAATTTTACTCGAGGAATATACCTTTTCTTCCTTGTCCAAAATTTCTCTTACTGGACAAAAGGCAACAGTCCCACAAAGATTCTGAGAAGACAAATATTTGCGTTAGGTCGGCCTAATGTTAGGCCAATTGTTTGCCGTTCCTATTCTAAGCCATGAGTCGAGCGAGGGGGAGCCGAAGGCGAACCCGGAGCGAG
>JAYJMF010000030.1:3481917-3505199 GCA_036873715.1 Salvia sclarea
GTTTTTACACTCCATTTCATGAGTTGAACATGCAAATTCGTGAATTGGTGTGTAAAGTGCATCATTTCACGAATTCGTCCCATGCATATTCGTAAAATGTGTGTAAAAATTCACCATTTCACGAATTGACATGTGTATATCCGTGAAATGAGAGGCTATATTTTATCTTTTTATATTTAAAGGCCAAAATTTATTTTTACTATCTTAAAATGATTATTTTAATAATTGCCTCTTAATTTTATTATATAATATATCAGAATATGCTAAGTGTTCAATGAATATATCGGCTTAGTAATAATTAGTTGGGCCTGCTGAAGCCATTATTTTTGTCTCATATTGATTTGGTAATTTGTCTATATCCATTGTATGCCCTAGCTCAATTAATTAATTTTTTTTTATTTAAGTTAAATTATAAGATAATGAAGAAGGGAAAACATGCATAGAGATATAATAAAAGGCAAATATACATTGGTAAATGAAAATCAAAGGTTTTTATATTTTCAGTGTGTGATGGCCTAGCATTTGAGTGGTTCGGTTTGAGTTCTTACACGACCTTTAAATTTTTCTGGTGCCCAAAGTCAACCCTACTAAGCATAGTAGCAAGTTTAATGGGCCATCATTGGGCCTTGTAGATTGAATCAACCTCACCTTCATTAAACATGAAAAAACAAACTCAAGAAACAATGGCTCATTTTTTGAATTTGCAATTGAAAATAAACTTGTTCCTTTTTTCTTTTTCAAGAGCTACAAACTCATTAATCTTTAATCTTTTTGTGGAAAGTTGTAATTGGGCTTCCCTAATTTTGGGCCCATAACTGCCTAAGCCAACTCCACTAAAGCCTGATAGCTTGTTTAATGGGCCATCATTGGGCCTTGTAGATTATTAAATCAACCTCATTTTCACATGTATACACACAAAAATATACTCAATAAACAATAGCTCATTTTTTGAATTTGCAATTAAAAATAAACTTCTCCTTTTTTTTTTCTTTTTTTTTTTAAGAGTTACACACTCATCCAATCCAAACATACATACAATCAAAGATTCAATCACACATTCCCTAAAACCTACTTCACATATTAATCAACAAATACTAAGTTAGCCACTTCCATATCAAGGCAAAAAACAGATCCAATCACCGGCGCGTCCCCCTCACGCGCCGCTGCGACGCGTCGGAATCGCCGCCGCATTGCCCTTCTTCTTCTTGGCTACGAGGTGGGAGATCCTAGCAAATCCAAATTTCTTCCTCTTCGCCGCCACCTCCTTGTTTTCCTTCCCACATTTCCTCGCAACCCGATCGCCGGCGGCGGCGGTCGGTTTTCCGAGCATCTGCCCGAGCGAGACCTTCCGTTTGCCGACGGCCGGCGCCCCGTTCTCGTAGTCCTCGGTCAGCAGCAGCTTCCGGCTCAGAATCTGCCCGATCGACAGCGTCGTCTTCAAGGCCGGCTTGATCATCACCTCGTCGCCCCCGACGAGGCTCACCCCGTTGACGTCGAGGAGGCGGGAGTCCTTCCGCTGCGTCGACGGGTTCTTGAACTTGGTCGAGCCGTGGACGGAGCGGCGCTTGTGGCCGTGCTCGGACCTCCACACGCGGAGCGCCTCCTCGACCGCGAGCTTCCCCTCGTTGGCCGTCTCGACCCGGCTCAGCGCCTCCTCCAACGCCTTCTTGCTCGTCTTCACATCCTCCGTCGCCTCCTCGACCTTCCTCAAGATCTCGTCTTTCGACACGTTCGCCTCGTCGACGAGTAGCATCGCATCCCCGACTTTCCCCTTGCACGCCTCGTCGGCCTCTCGTGCCTTCGACATTAGCGTCGAGTACTCCTCGAACGTTAGGGTTACGTCTTCGGCGGTTTTCTTCCTCGAGAACGCCTTCATCTCCGCGACGGCGACGGCCTCGGAGGCTCGTGCGGCCTCCTTCATCTTCTTGGCCGCGATCAGCCGGATCTCGGCCGTCCGGATCCGAGCCTTGCTCTGCTCGATCTCCGACAGCGCCTTCCGAACTTGGGATTTCGCGGACTCCCCGACTTTCTTGAACTGCTCCGTCTCCGAGCTCAGCTTCTGCAGCTCGCGCGCGATGTTCACCGGGTCGTGATCCTTCGCCGTCTCGAGCTTCTGCCGCTTCTGATTAAGCTCCTCCTCGAGGCACGAGATTCTCGAGGTGTTCGACGAGAGGCGCTGGCGAGTCCTCTCGAGCGACGCCCTCTCCCTCTCGATTTTCTTGTTGTACACATCAACCGTGGCTCGGATATCGGCGAGATCGGTGGTCGTCTTCGTGAGGTTCAGCTTCGCCTGCTTCAGCTCCAAGAGGATGAAGCCGGGAGCCTCCGAGGGGCACAAGTCGACGCCACTAACGACATGTTTCGCAGCATCGCTCGTGGATTCGGCTTTGAGGGCGGCGGTGATCTCGGAAGCCTCCTTCTGCAGCTTCGCCTTCAACTCCTCGACGACGTTCTTGGTCGTCTCGAGCTCCTTCAAGACGTCGAGCGTCTCCCTCTCCTTCGCGATGAGATCTCGTTCGAGCTGCGCCGTTTGCTCCTCCAAATTAGAAACATCAACCACCACTTCACTCTCATTCTACAATACAAAAAAAAAAAGCTCAAAATCAATATTGCAAGAAACAATAAGGAAACAAGACATTAAAGGTTGATAAAACCTTCAGAAACAGCAATAGAATCTAAGCATATCATCATATCACTTAATAATAGAGAAAAAATTTAGTCATAATTCATAATTTTCTTTCAATAAAAGCTCAAAATCAATATTTCAAGAACCAAAAAGGAAACAAGACATAAAAGATTGATAAAACCTTCAAAAACAACAATAGAATCTAAGCATAAATCATAAGTACTAATTTTCTTTCAAGATTCAAACTTTTCCACTGAAAAAAACTATAGCATTGTTGGCTAAGACAACTCAAAACAGCAACATCATTAGTTCACATTGCAAATAAAAGATGCAAATCTCCAACTACTTCAACATGAACTATTGCAACTTTGCAAGAAATTACATAAACTTTATGGCCTATTTTCAAACAAAATGTTGATGAATTGTAATAGGTTGTCCCCACAAGAAATAAAGTGGACATTATTGAAAAAACAAAGCACGTTCTGCAGTTTCAGTTGGTGAAGCAAATTAGTATTACTTTGAAAATGGAAAAAGTGGAAAGGGGCTCAACTTTTGCAGTAGCTGTAAATAGTGACAAAAACATGGATGAATTCAATTTCTCTTTTATTGCATCGATGGAAACTATGAATCAAGACAAGATCCATTCTTCCTCACAAAACAACACAAGCAACTTCATCAAAACCTTGTATCTAAGCTCCCCACAATTTTGTCCAGAATAATCATGAACAACTTTTTTAAAAAAATAGAAAAAAAATAGAAAAAAAAAAGTGAAATCTTTGAGCTGCATTCCTCAATTCAATCACTACCCAAATTAGATAACATCATTAAAAAGAGAATCTTTATTGCTTCAGAAAGAGAAATCAAGAAAACACACACACACACAAGCAACTTCATCAAAATCTTGAATCTAAGCTCCCTACACTACATTTTTTTCCAGAATAATTATGAACAAAATCTTAAAAAATAAAAGAAGATGAAAACTTCGAGCTGCATTCCTCAATTCAGTCATTACCCAAATTAGAGAACATCATTAACATGTAATAAAATGCATAACAAAGTATCTTTACTGCTCAAAACAGAAATGAAGAAAAAACACACACACACACACACACAACCTTGGAGAGAAATTTCAAATTAAATCTTTGAGCTGCATTCCTCAATTCAATCATCACCCAGATTAGACAACATCATTAAAATGTAATAAAATCATAAAAATACTCTTTATTGCTCCAAAAATAGAAATGAACAACACACACACATAAACACACAGAGAGACACACACAAGCAGCTTCATAAGAAAAATACCTTTGAGCTGCATTCCTCAATTCAATCACTACCCAAATCAGACAACATCATAAACATGTAACAAAATGCATCAAAAAATAATCTTTACAGCTCCAAAACCAGAAACGAACAAAACACACACATAAACACCCAAACACACACAACCTCAGAGAGAACTTGAGAGGGCTTGTGAGAAACGGGTTTCCAAAAACCCATTCCACCGAATCGATTCGCCGCCTCCTTCACCGATTCGAACGGCGCCGACGTGTCGATTTCGGCCCGGCCCGAATCCAGCTGGCGGGCTTCAAGAATCTGCGGATTTTCAGTGGCCATTTTGGTAAAAAAAAAAAAACCCCAAAAGAGAAGAAATTGGGCGTAAATTTTGTGGTGGGAGAAAGAGATTTGGCGTTGTTTGAAGTGTGTGAGTGTGTTTTCAAGAGTTTGGTGTACGGCAAAGACTGAGACTGAGAAAAGGAGAATAACGTTAGAATTGTGTTGGGTTTTGTGAAGATGTCTTAAGCCATATAATAATGTTTAATTTACCATAACGTTTGGATTCTTTACATATAGAGCCAAGATTGGGGTTAGGATTGGTTTAAATATTTGAGTTTTTCATTTCCAATGGAGGGAAATTCTAAATGATAATTACAAACAAGAGAAAAATTAAGTTCTACCTTTTTTACATTCATCTTTATCTTATTACTAGGATTTAGCTATATAGGTAGCTATATAATCTTTTTTCTTTTAATACAAGTAGTATTTGTTCGAAAAAAGAGATCAAATGGAAACATTTCTCATTCTGAAACTATAAATTGGTGAAACCCGTTGATCTTGATCTCTAAATGGTTAAGATTAATTTTTCAAACTAGACGTGTTTTCTTATGTATATCAGTATATGACAATGTTTTCTCTATATCATGTTTTTACTTATTAAATAAGATTTTTATGTATTATTACGGCGACATTGGGTTAGAGTTTTTAGAACGAGGTGGATTTTTTTTTTACCATATCTATGTTTGTAATTGTAAAAGAAATGTAGTATTTGTTAATTTATAATCATTTTATAAGATAAAGAAGGTACTAACTACGCATTTAAGAGGGTAATTAGTTCAAATTATTTGAAAAATAAATCATTAGGAGCACTCAAGAATTTGAATCTGCTAATGAGTTTGTTCGAAATATTTTGATTCTCTTTTAGGTATTAATTAATAATCTAAAATGTAGTTACTCTAAAAAACAGAATCTAAAATATGGCATTATATGATTCAATTTGGCCCAAAAAGTGAAATAGTATAATAAGTTGGGGAACAGTATTGTTCGACCGTTACACTTAAAAAAGGATCTGGATAATAGCCGTTGGCCCAAAATACTTTTTATTCAAATTCATTTTCCGCCAGCCCAAACAATTAAATAAATATTAAGCTAATTATTTTGCCTTCCATGCTAGGATTACTAATTATTTCGACTTTTAAAGTTTTGTAGTTATAAATGCATGACTTATGATTATTATTATAGATATTTAGGTATTAATATACGATAATTAAAACAAAAGGAAAAGATAAATTAACAAACTTTGTCTACAAAATAGGGGACTTTTTACAATTTAAAAAAATTGGTTCAACTTAATTTTATCAATCGGTTCGATTTTATGAGAATTTAACTAATTTATCCCTTTTTATTTTTATTTAACTGATTAATTAAATTCTAATGAAATCGAACTGGTTCATAAAATTAAACTGAAGTAATTTTTTAAATTGCAAAAAGCCCCCTACTTTGTAGACAAAGTTTGTTGATTTATCATTGCAATGGATATTCCTATATAAGAAATATATTATTTCAAATTCATCACAAAGCTAATATTATTATCAAAATAAAATCCCCTTTTTGGTTTTATTTTTATTTCCGAAATCATATCCTTGAAAAGAAAGGGGACAAGCTTTTTAGTTGCGTGTTTAGATTTTTGTATCTGTAGAAAATCTATTCACATTGAAATCCACACAGCTCATTTGCTGTTTTTTGATCCAAAATTCTACAAATTTTACTTTATAGCACTATAATTTATTCAGTTAAAAAACATATATATTGAGTAATATTTTTATTCTTCATATCTTTCTTATTTATTTGAAAAATTTGCAATTGTGATTCATGATTTCCAATATAATACACCTCCACTGTAGCAATCAATCAAAGCCACTTTTTGCATTACATTTGTTGCCTACGGTAATGAGGGGCAAATTCGCCATTTAACCCTTTGAGTAGACCAAAATCACATCTCAACTGATAAAATACCAATTCTTAATTTATAGGGATTTGGATCAGATTATATAATCCATTAAAAAAAATACTCCTAATGTTTTGGATTACTTTCATATTGTTAGGGGCATATGCGTAGAATTTGACTGATTTTGGTATGTCATTGTTATTGTAAATTTGTAATACTAGCATACAAGATTTTCATATATACCAATATTGCAATTTATTGTATTGGAGGCATTGTAAATTTGTAATACTAGCATACAAGATTTTTATATATACCAAATATTGCAATTTATTGTATTGGAGGGGATATCTTCTCAATATGCAACGACAATGATAACGTACATTTTATTTTATTTTATTTTTTATAGAAAAAGAGGCTTAAATCATGAGTAAATTAACTATATATTGGATTTTTTCTACATAATAAAATACGGTGGGCACTCAACTATCTAGATATTAAAATATAAAAAAATATAAAAACCAAAATATATATATAAAAAAAAAGCTCAAAACAAAAACAAAAACATTTAGCATTTTTTTTTTTTGGGCAGGGGCTTATTTCCATTTGATGGGCCTTTAGTTTGTTTTCATCTTAAATAGGCATTTAAGAAAAAGCCCATTTCTTGGATGGAAAATATTTCAAATCCGACCCAAATTTTTCAACCCAATAATGCAAACTCGAGTAATCAACATCAACTCACATAAAATTTTAGTAAAGAGAAAAACACCAAAAAGTCAATAAAAGTACAATTTTTTTTCTTATTTTTATAATTAAAATAAGACTATGACAGAGTCTCCAATGCAGATAAATTAATATAAAGGAAAACACAAATAAACAAATAAAAACTACTAGAATGAAGCATAAAAATATATAAGCTGAAATACGGTCAAATCAAGTTAATTTTGAGTTTTGCGCTTGATGCAACACAAGAATATGGTGTATATAATATTGATTTGAATTTAAATAATCCCTCAAATAAATTAAACAATTAGGTCTCCCATGTCGTCTTCAAAGAGTTTACCAAGATTTGTGATCCGAATATAAACAAAAAGTATACCTGAGAGACTTTTTTGATTTTATCCCAATCATAGTCTTGGACATTTGCAGTCTCAAAGTCACATATATAACATAGGAATTGGCTAAATATTGGATTATTTGAACCAATAATATTTGGTGCATTAAACTAGAGTTAAATCAATAGTTGTCACAAGCAAATCACGTTTATTTTAATATTCGAAAATAATGCACACCTGTCCCTAGAGATGGATCTAAGGACCACAAACATTAATTAATAAAAAATAAATTAGTTCGTGACATCAACATTTTTGATGCAATATTCTTTTTATAAAAATATATTGCTAATAAATAGGAAGAAAAAGAGAGGGTATATATTTTTCTTGAAGGGAAAGGTAAATGTATTATTAACCAAGATCAAGATAAATAATATCCCGAAGCCAAACAGGAAAATTGTGAGCCCATGCAAATAAACTCGAAGCAGAGTCATGAAAACAAGCTAGTTAAGTGATGAGCCACTCTAACAACCAACCGATAAGCATGCGATACACAAAGGATAGAGTCCGAAAAAATCTGAATTTATCGGCGAAAAAAAGAAAGGGTATATTAATATAACAATAAACAAAACCACATAAAAATCATTAACTATATAGAAATTATTAACTTATCTTGACGAACTAATTAATACTTAAGCTGGGGAAATCATGTTTAATTAACTGAGGCATGTAATGATGATTAGTTAAGGTTTCCAATTGGAGTAATTTTCAGAAACTATATTGATATAAAAACGTGAATTAAATATATCAACCAAGAAGCAAAATTAGTAACGATCTTGCTATTAAACCGGACCCAATAATGAGGACCACAATTAAATTAATCACACCACATAAAACTTCTACTCTCCACATTTTTTTTGGTTGTCTTCAATTCTCAATAAATACTCAAGAATGTTTTACTACTACATATATGCTTAAATTAAATACCAACATATTCATTAATAATGATATATTTATATTTCATGCCAGCCCATTTAACACAAAGTGATTGTACAATATACATTATCATTAATAACCATTTAACATAAGTTAATTTATTGTATCAACCAATTCAACAACCATATGAAATTACATGTACATGAATGGAAATAAATATGTTGGCCAGATGCACTTAATTATCTTATCTAATGATGTCATTTTAGCTATAGTAAGTAATATATAAACATTCAATTTCAAAAGTGAAGCTTAGTGTCCCAAATAAATTGATATAATCCCAAAAGTCAAATATTGGTAAAATAATTAATGAAATTATATTGACAGCTCGATGAAATACTGTAAAAATGTCGGCTTTGACTGAAATTACGAATATGTGTGCAAATAATATTAAATTAGATTAAATATAATGTAATTAATTAGCTGTGTAAGCTTAATTAATTAGGATCTAACTTAAGCTTGCCGCAGCTGCAACTTATTGATACTAACACTTGCCTTTTGGCACCTTTCATGCTATACCAAAATTTCATACACTTTTTAATACCATGAATAGACACATATTTCTATATGAGATTCACCACTTAAGCTTGCTTTCAACTCATTTCATTTAAAATAAATTACGTCAAAGAAAATTATACTAATAAATATACATTATGTTACTACTTTGTGCCCGAATGATCACTATCAATTTGAAATATAATTTCAATGTTTTTAATTATTTTTATTAGATTTTCACAATTTTTCATTCAGTCGACAGGTTAATTGAAAATCAATAATTTTTTAAAAAAAAGAGAGATCGAAATCCACGACGCGCTCAATCTTGTATGATAGTTCCATTTCGAGATATAGTTTCAACATTTTTAATTATTTTATTAGATTTTTCACAATTTTTCATTCAGAGACAGTAAAATTAATCGAAAATAAATAAATTTAAAATGAGAATTCGAAATCCACATACGCGCTCAATCTTGGATTATAGTTCCATTAATCAAACACTAAATCTATCGTTTTTCCTCTTTTTCAGACCAGGAAATGATAAAATATCAACCCTTCGATCCTTCTTCGGGGGGAACCTATGAAAACAACACATATGTAATAGTTATGTTACAAAAATATTAAATATTATACACGAATCATTTTTCCACCGCTAAATCGAATCTTCGAAGAATAGTTAGATTCAGAAATTGTAACTCTGGACCAGAAATTGACTTTCTGAACGTCCACCGACGTCTCCTTAATGAATTAAATTAAGTAGAACTAATCGAACTCGATCCAAATTCAATCCAACCCAACCTAACTTGATCCAAAACTTCATAAATTATTAAAACACACACACACAATTTAGGGGTAATTGCGCCAAAATACACGAACTTTAGCCAAATTCTGGTTTTGCACATGACATTTAATTTTTTTTTGTAAATACACCACCTTTCATCTCGTTCTGATTTTTCACACACGTAAAACTTCCGGTGAAATTGGAGCTGATGTGGAGGACGGAAATGCCTACATGGACATAACGGACGACAAAATAAACGACATTGTTTCTATTTAACTAAAACGATGATGTTTCTCTTGAAATAAGCAAACATTAGAGCTTAACAGTTGGTGGGCGTGTTCTGGGGCAGCACATCTCTCTTGATTGAGCTCTAATATTTCATTTATTTCAAGAGAAACGATGTCGTTTTAGCTCAATAGAAACAACGATGTTTATTTTGATGTCCGTTATGTCCATGTAAGCATTTCCATCCTCCACATCAGCTCCAATTTTACCGGAAGTTTTACGCGTGTGAAAAATCAGAATGGATTGAAAGGTGGTGTATTTACAAAAAGATTTTAAACGTCATGTGCAAAACCAGAATTTGGCAGAATTTGGCTAAAGTTCGTGTATTTTGACGCAATTGCCCCCACATATATATACATTATATTAAACCTTGATATTGGTTGTGAATTAAACCCCTAGCGTGGGTCACCATCACCTCGACACAAAATCCCAAACCCCCCTTTCTCTATATAAACCCAATTTTTAATCAAACAAACAAAATCCCCAATTTTCCAAATTTTATTTTTAATTTTCCCACACTTTTACGTAGATCTCCATAATCATTTCTTCCCCTTCACACTTTCTTCCTTCACCCCCTTTTCCATTTCCCCCACAAAAAAAAAAAAAAAAAAAAAAATCTCACCAACACTGCAAAAATGCCTTCAATCAGCCGCGACGATCTCCGCCAGAAATCCTTCAAAATCAAGCCCGACGACGACAGATTGTTCTCGAAGCTCCTCTCGCGCGAATCCGCCGCCAAATCCTCCTTCCGAGTCTACTACGGCGGCGTCCCCGGCGCCGTCCCCTTCGTGTGGGAGACGCGCCCGGGCACGCCGAAGCACAATTCCGCCGGAAACTACGAAATCCCGCCGCTCACGCCGCCGCCGTCCTATTACTCCGCCGGAAACGGTAGATCCTGCGGCGGCGCGTCCAGATCGAAGCTGTTGCTGCACAGCCTCCTGCGGCGGTTGAATCCGAATCCGAATTCGAGGCGCGGCGGCGGAGGAGCGGTTTCGCACTCCTCCTCGTCGTCTCTCTCGTCGATGTCGTGGTCGTCTTCGTCGCAGTCGTCGCTCTCAGATCCGCTCTCGACGCCGCCGTACGTGCGCCGGCGGCGGCGGTTCACCAGCTGGGGATCGATTCCGTCGTTCGACGGCAGAGGTGCGGCGGCGGAGGAGGACGATCATCTCCGCCGCGGCGGCGGGATTTGCTTCCGCTTCGGGATCGGCGGCGGTAGATCGGTGAAGAGAGCGCTGCTGTCGATCGTCGGCCGTGGATCCGCCGCCTGAGGTAATCAACGGTGGTTTCCGCCACGGTTTAATTTCATGAATTAATTTTTCCTTTTCTTTTAGTTACAATCACGTGTTGTATTATAGAGTGAATAATATCTCTGGATATGATCAGTTCAAAAAATCCTATTGAAATGTATCTTACTATTTTGGATTTATGTAAATTTGATGATATTTACTTGCTAGCTAGCTAGAGCTCACATGTTTATTTTGCTTCAACATGTTTATGTATTAAATGTAGCATTGTGTTGTTTTAGGCGCCTTTTCACTAATAATTTCAATGAATACACTTTATGAAACCTTTTTTTTTAAAAAAAAACGGAGAAGTGAAGCGAAATTGGAACTATAGACTTCGCTCTTACAAAGATAATGTCTCATTGTTTAGATGCTCGGAAGGAAATTTACGATCTACAGTAAAATTGATTGGCCGATGATTGATATGAAGCTCGATATTTATGAGGACATGATGTGGTTTATATCTCGTAAATTGTGATTTGTATCGTTAAAATAATAAATTACATAAAATTCGGAGCTCGATTTATGTAATCTGATGAGTCTGATCACAATATAAGAGGTAAGTATATGAAATCTGTAACGCGGAGAAAATGAGACAATTACACGCAGATGTTCATAAATAATGTGTGGCATATCGATCGTCCGAAAAGGGCGTTATTACCGGATGTACACGTGAAATATATAGTAAAACACATGGGGCATCATGAAGATAGTTTTGTAGATAGGAGCAAGGCTACTTCACCCCATTAAATTATTTCCTATTCATGATAATGAGCTCATATTCCTCATATGAAAGTGTAAATATAAAACCAAGCAAAAAAAGACAATTTCACTACTATTCCATTCACCTTTTTCCCCCTACTCTAATTTCCTTTGCTTTTTAGTGGAGTGGAAGAACATATTCTTGTTGTGCTACTAATTCCCATCCCCCGAAATTTCCTCAAATTGTGGTTTCGTGCATGCCAGATCATGAATTAGTAACCGCATCTAATTTCCAAAAAAAAAATTCAATTATGATCCCAAATTGACAAGTTAGTGTAAGCTTGTACATGCAGTTATATATGCACTCTTCGAATAGAAATCCGTTGTTTACTGCAACTACCATCTTGAGACAAGTAAAAAATGATTGGCTTATGATTATCCACCTATAATAGTAAAATTTTTCAATTTAATTACCTTGTGACAGATCATCCAATCCAATCATAATTAAAGTAGCATGTAGTTAGTTGGTGATGGACAGACATAGGTCTCTGGATCATGCATGAGGTTAGTGTTTTTGTCAGTGTGGAGAGAGTATTTAATGTAAAGTAATAGTTGGTTGCAGGTTGCTATCTAAGTTTTTATTATTCTATATATCTCTTCATTTTGGAATCTTTAATGAATAGTCTTTCTCATATAGTGAAGGAGTAGGAGGAAGGAAGGTTCTCTAGTTATCAATAAAGTTACTACACTTTATTAATTTAATTACAATATTATTTGTAATTAATCTCAATAATTAGCATCAATTATTGTCTGATCCACTATGTACACGGTCGGGGGTAGGGGAGATTCGGGTGTGATTTGTTTCTATGTGAAATTATTTCATATTATTGTATTTTATATTTTTATTTCATTAAGACATGTGTGTATTTTGTGTTGTTGTTTGAAACTAGCTTGTTGGGAGTATATAATTAAATGATTTGAATTTTTGTATAACAAGAATCCAACGAGGAATTTTGATTATGCGATAAAATTAATTAGAACTTTAAGCAACGTTTCGAGATTTTTTTTTTAAATATAAACGAAAGTTCATGTCATATATTGAAAAAAATCCTCAAATTAGTGATACTTAGCCATTGATTCAAACAATAATAAAAAAATTTATTATAATTATGTTGAATTGTGGAGCTTGAATATATTAAATAACAGAGACCAATAACGGTTGCCCTTGAGCTGAATCTTTTGAAGCCCACAGTTTTTCGCACAAACGGAATTCTAATGGGTTTAGAACGAGAGCTGAATCTTTTGAAGCCCACAGTTTTTCGCACAAAGAGAGAATTCTAATGGGTTTATTGAACAAATAGTTATTTCCACTAGAGATTGTATTTTGTATATAAAATATTGTAGTCAAATTTTTGGGTTGGCATCAGACTAGACGTAGTCGCAAGACGAAATGAGACTAATTGGATACACAACCGTGTTCTCTCTTTTCTGTCGTGATTTTGATGTGTGTTTTCGGAACAAATTACACGTCCATATTGTAATGCTTATTAATTATATCGGAGTGTGGAGCTTGAATGTACTAAATAACAAAGACCGATTGCGGTTGCCCTTGAGCTGAATTTTCAGGGCGATAATTTTTGGCCCAGATAGAATCTAATGGGTTAATTTAGAACAAGAGCTTGGTTGTTTATTAAATAAATAGTTATTTTCCTCTATACACTGTATTTTGTACGCTACGTCGTTGTTAGACGAATTGAGATGAATCGGATAAGAAATCGTTTTCTTTCTTTCTTTCTTTCCGTCGTGATTTTGATGCGTGCCTTCGAAACAAATTACAAATCCACGTTGTAAATTAAAATGATTGAAAATATAGAATCCTAAACTAAAAAAAGAGACAATTCGAACAGTATATTTCGTTAAGTTGTGTTCGAGGCTGATTTGACACCAGCCAACCACAACAATGCGACAACAATCAGATTGTTAGATATTTGGAACAAAATAAAAACAAAATAATCGAACAATTACATCTGATCAACTACTAAATCTACCTCTGGGAGGCGACAGTGACTGGACCAATGTTTTGTGTAATAATATGCCAATCTAATTTTGCCAACAAAGCCAAATAATTAATGTCATTTTCTCATCACAAGCAAATCCCCAACGCAAAAAGGAAGCAATTAATGCCCCGATTATATAAATAATGTAGGCTAAGAAATAGCAACAATGATATCACAACATTAACCCAAACACTAGAAAAAAAAAATAAAAAAAAAAAATATAATTTGCAATTTTATTATGTCGGCAGCAGCTTCATGTTTATAAATTGTAGTAACACCCTAATATATGGGGGCCTAGTAGTTATAGGCTGCCACGTGGAATTCTCTCTAAAATTTATTATACAGTACTATTCTCTTATTCGGGGTCGATTTCTTGATCAAAATCGGACCGAACTCGAAAATTCAATTATGTTTATACGTATATCATGCTAGAATTTACGTTCATATGAAAAGAAAAATTAGCCACGTCTAAATTTGGTAGAAAAATAACTAGGCATAATTTTTTCGGGGGTAAGTAAATATATAATATTTAGAAACGCACAAGAGGTGTAGAGATACAACATTAAATCGGAACAAAATCGGCACCAAAATTACCACAATTCTGGGGAGAATTGACATCCAATCTCTTATGCTAAAATAAGCAATTCCATTAAGCAAATTTGTAACAAACAGAATGTTTAATTTGCCAAATCAAAATGAGATGGATGTTTAATTTGTGATTTTTTAAAATCGTATCAAATTTACAAATTTTTAAAAAAACAATTGCTTTTTGGGGTAGAATTTGTTCCCCACCTTGTGGTAGAGAAACCTTGATATTGTATTAAATAGTGACTATATATTATTTTTTTTGGCGATATATGTATATGAAATATGATGAGTATATATTAAACATTAATTGAAGACATCATATCTTAATTATTAATTGTTATGTTGGCCAAATCATGATTAACTACGAAAACCAGATTAATGGTCCTATCCTCGTGCACCCATCATTTAAATTGAGAGTATTAATTTGTCTTATTTATGAGGAACATATACATTAATCATTTAATCATGAATGATTAAATATTTGATACAGTTAGTTGAGCATTTTAGAAGACTCCAACTTTCCCCTTTTTTTAACCAACACATACTTTAATTGGGTAATGTTATGTCGCTTTTTCGTGTGATTTACCACCAATTAAGGTTAAAGTTACATTCCTCTTAAAATGGGATCCAGTATACTTATATACATTTGATTGGACAATATTCATAAATGCATTCAAATGGATTTTCAAATTATTTATTTCTCCACCCTAAAAATAAAATCGACATTCATTCATGTGGGCTAAGCCCAACTTATATAACAACATATTTGGGCCACAAGTAATTTAATTAACCCAAGCCCAATAGTGTACAAAAGTTGTACAATAAAGCCCAAATTGAAAATGATTTCATCTAATTTAACAAGAAATCAACTCTACTTACTTAATATAAGACCAAATTGAATGTAGTGTGATAATTAGAGGTTTAACTAATATTTTGTTCACAATTAAGGTCTAGTAATTATGTATCCCGAATCTTCTCATTCCTTGTTTCTTTACTTAATCGAAATCCACAATCTCGTCTAATCTTTCGCTGCAAGCCGAGAGGTAGGTTCGTGAAGAACTCATCAGGCAAGGCATAATCACGATTCACGACCTTCACTTAAATTAAATTGAAATCCCGAGGGAAAAAAAAAATAGAAAATTTGAAAGTTGGTGTAGATAGTATATTTAAAAATTTAAAAATCTATATATAATTCAGAATTCACTCAAACTTAGTGTATTTTACAACAATTTGTAGCACCAACCTTTATTGATCTCTTCATTGAAAAAAAAAAAGAAAAAGAAAAAAAACATAAAATCAAATTAGTACATAATTAAGTAGGACATCTATATATACCAAACAAAATATATAACACAATGAAATGATTCAAATTAGTTGATCCTTCTGCAGTTCCTCCTGACCTGGCCGGCGGCGCCCAGATTCTCCTCATTCCGGCGGCATATTCGGGTACTATGTTGGTTTCGTTGTAGATTCTGTTTCTCGCCGTGACGCATCTTGCAAAACCCAAAGTGTGACCTTCTGCAATTTTAGCGACGGATTAGCGACGAATCACGCGTGCCTTAAATTTTCCGACACTACAAGAATTTATGAAATTAGCGACAGATTATCCCGTTGCTAAAAGCAAGTAACAAGTGAAGAAAATAAATTTTCTTGAGATTCCATTTTGATTTTATTTTTTATATAATTTAGGGACTAATGAGTATTAGCGACGGATGTTGCTATAGACGTGGTCCCTAAAGATTTGGCGACGGAAAATACGTCCATTGCCGAATTTATTTTCCAACACTACAAGAATTTATGAAATTAGCGACATATTATCCCGTTACTAAAAGCAAGTAACAAGTGAAGAAAATAAATTTTCTTGAGATTCCATTTTGATTTTTGTTTAATTTGGGGACAAATGACTATTAACGACGGATTGCCGACGGAAACTTGTTGCTATAACCGTGGTCACTAAAGTTCTGGCGACGGAAAATACGTCCTTTGCCGAATTTAGCGACGAATTAGCATACTATAACATGAAAATTTGATTACCGGATAGGGCAACCAATTCCCCTGGGGAGAAGCCTTTGGCCGCGAAAGCCGAAATTAGTGCATCGATGTTTAGTTCATGGCTCGGAATTTGGGCGTTTGCGTCGCTCAAGCTCGCCAATCGTAAGGTGTGATTGGTAATTCGTAAAATTGATGATACCAATCATGTTTGATTAAGTATTAAAGATTAAAAAAAAAAAAATCATGTTAGTATAGCTTAAGTGTGATTGGTGCTGATATAAGATGCTCACATAATGTGTGTAGAATATCATACCTCTAAAATATTTGATTAATCCAAATAGATATTTATGATATTAAAACACACTTGCAATAGATTTAAATACAAACTCATACTTTTATTCGGATTACAACAATTAATCTTGTAACAACACTTAGCACCAATCTTTATTTATTTATTTATCACACTTATATATACTCAAACCACATAAACATAAGAATCAAACAACACAATGAAATGATTCAAATCAATTGATCCTTCTGCAGCTCCTCCTGACCTGGCCGGCGGCGCCGGTGAGGGCGCCGAGCTCCGACATCTTGGCCATGGCGGCGGCGAAATCGTTGAAGAACGTCGAAGAATTCGAGCTGTATTCTTGGACGACGGAATCCGTGGATCCGCCGTTGAAGAGCTGCTGATCGGAATGCAGCATTCCTCTCCGGCCGACGAGGTTGGTGTAGTAGGCGTTGTCGAAGAAAACCACGGTGGTGGGATCCAACGGCACCACGCGGCCGTCGTCGCCGGCGGCGGCGGCGGGGCAGAAGCCCCTCATCAAGGCGGCGAATGTCTGATCCATGTTGGTCTCATTGTAGATTCTGTTCTTCACTGTGTTGCATCTTGTCATGCCTATTGTGTGAGCTCCTGCATGCATATTTCATTCGTCGTAAAATACACCAAGTTTGAGCGAATTCTGGTTTTTAACGCACATAATTTAATATTTGAGTTAAATTATCCCCACGTCAGAGCTGACTTAGGGACTGTCTGGCTTATAAGCTTATCTTAAAGAGATTATAAATTCCGATAACTTATGAGCACGTTGTTAAAGTGTTTGAAAAATGAGCAAATAAGCTACAAAGAAAAAAATAGGGTTAAGAGAAAGAAAATTGAAATGGTACATAATAAAAATATTGATTAATTAGACGTTGTTGGTTATCGGCTTAAGAAAAAGTAAGTTGGGGTTGAGCAACTTATTCTTTAAAGAGCTTATTTTCAACAACTTATAAGCTCCCTGAACCGCCAAACACCCTCCTAATCAATTGACAAATTCATCTTTATACTTCATTGCAATTATAAAGGCTTGTTTCTACAAAAAAGTAATGGTCTTTCTAATTCACTTACTTTAAATCAATAAATATGGCAGATTAGAAAGTATATATATATATAATTCTATAAAAAAAATTTTGTTCAAACTTTTTTGCTTAATCTTTGTGAAAAATTCAATCAGCCTATATGAACGTGGAAAATCATGTTACTTTTGAAGGCATGCATCAAATTTACAATAGCAACAAATAGTTTGGATATGATCATTAATTAAAATATAGCAAATTAAAAATAGTATCAAATGTAGAATTAATTAATTAATTACCTGATAGGGCAACCAATTCCCTAGAGGTGAAGCCTTTGGCTGCGAAAGCCGAAATTAGGGCATTGAGATTTAATTCAGGGCTCGGAATTTGGGCGTTTGCAGCGCTCAAGCTCGCCGCCGTCGAGTCCCTTCGGCCGAGCCTCACCGCCCAACTCGGCCCACGAAACTAATTAAATTAAATTAAATTAAATTAAATTAAATATTCCAAATTAATTAACTGGCTAGCTAGGAAGATTGTATTTTAATTTGTGCATAAATTAAGATGAATTAATTAATTAGTTTACTTACTAGGCTAACGCTATGTTGGGCAGCTACGGCGAGGATGTCCGCACAGGAGACCACGCCGGGGCAGGCCGCCTCGAGTTGCGTCTTGATGGTGTCGATCACCTCGAACCCCCTCAGGGAGTTGTTGTTCTGAGCGGCGGTCTTCTCACCCGGGGAACCGGTGGTGGCGTCAAGTAAAACCGATGCATCGCAACCCTGCACGTGCATGCAGGCTTATTATTATTATACTAATCGAGCTCGAACCAACTTTTAATACCATTATATCAATGAGGCCTCTAAAACACATAGAGGTCTTGAACTGAATAATATTATTGACATGATAAATAACACAAGTACAATATATATATATATAGAGAGAGAGAGCTAGAGTGTATATGTACCACGATCACGCAAGGCCTCTAAATTAAACTCCTATGGTTCTTGGACTGACTAATATTATTGACTTAATAGATTACTAGAGTACAAGACTATTTATAACGTTGTAACGGGATTATGACTATTGAGCAATAAACAGAAACGTAAAGAAGACACAGATTTACGTGGTTCGCCAACAATGAGTTGACTACGTTCACAGGCAAAAAAAGAGAACAGATTGTTTTAGGAGGCTAGGTTTACAGCTCTCAAAAGACAATGTATGTAGTAATAAAGGCCCAATACGAGTATTTTAAGGCCCACTACTCCAATACAACGAGACCCGGCCCCAACCAACTCTGCAAAGCGGGAGACAGATTCAAGGCCTATCAACATATACTAACCACGACGATTTCACACATAACGAGAGAGAGCATACATTGACAAAGCAATCGGAGAAATGGAGACGAAGCAACGAAGCCCCCATTCGAGGGTCTGGATTTATAGCAGTAGTTACGGCTTGTTGGATAATGGAAAGAGCTCTAGGGCAAGTTGAGGAATAAAATGTTGTAGATAATTGAGCATTGCTCAATCCTATTAATCCTAGATTAGAGAGAAGAGACATAAGCATTAATCCACTCCAACATTGGGATACTTGAATGTTAATGCCCATTATTGCAATAAGATTGGCTATGTTTTGATTTGGCTTCTAACTATTTGAACTTGTGTTGATATAACAAACTAACACACATATTTATAGTGGACCAATTAAGCAAAAGTAGTTGAGTTTTCTTTGTCTTTTAGAACCTATTTCTTTAATGATATACACCCAAAATAATCGAATATGAGATCATATGTTCCACTATTTTCTATGTCGATCTTCACGAGTTCTACAATTATTTTTGCTATTTAAGTAATTAGACGAATCATTTGTCCCACTATTCTATGTGTCCTACTATGTCTTACTGTTATTTTTGCTATTTTAATAATATTTTTGTATACTTTAGAATAATCAATCAAAATACTCAATTTTTTAACTTAAGGAATATGAATTAAATATAAAACCCTAATTATAGTCTCTAGGGATTCGTAAATCCTAATTAACAATTTTAATTATACTGAAACACTAAGATAAAAAAAAATATATATATATATACTGAAACACGAACAATTAACTAGAAAAAATATTTGTGTTCCACAATGTTCTACTAGTATATTTTCATTATTTAAATAATTGAATGGGATCATATGTCCCACCATTTTATGTGTCCAACAATGGCCCATTTTTGTTTTTCTATTTTAATAATATTTATTATTATAAAATGAGTCATAATTAATATCTGTAATAAAAAATATAAATTAAATATAAAAACTTAATTATGGTCTCTAATATGGATTCGTGAATTTTAATTAATAATCTTAAATTATTCTAATACAATTAAAACTAAAGAAAAAAATGGCGAAAAATTAGAAAAAAAAAAAAATTGAAAGTGGAATTGACTCATAGAGGATTCATGTGCAAAATAATGGCATTTGGTTTTTCGTTATTTATTTATTTTAAATTTTAGGGGATAACTAATGATTTTTCTTTAATTGTATGTAATTTAGACTCATGATGTTGTCAGGACTCAGTAGGCACCGACCGAGCCACAACCTAATCGCGAAAGTCAAATATCTTTGATTTTGTAATTAATTAAGGAATTTCACGTGGAAAACATTACATGAGATATTATTGTATACCATGAATTATTTGTATATTGTTAGAGAAATAATGAGATATTATTGTATACCATGAGTTAATTAGTATATTATTAGAGAAATAATGAGATATTATTGTATACCATGAGTTAGGGTCCTTGTGCAGGATTCAGGATAAGTAAATGCATAATCACAGTTTTAATTAATTTTTTAAAAGTGTTATATATTGCAGCTTTAAAAAAATTCCTACTTGCATTTTAATTAAATAATTAATAAGTGGCATACAAAACGGACATCTTCTAAGTTCTAAATTCTAATACTTCACTTCATATATATCAAAAAAAGATCTTTGATAATATTAAAAAGTACAGCTGAAGTTCCACATGATCAATGATTAATTAAGAGATATGTGGAATATCTCCCCAACTAAAATATAAATAAAATCCAATCAACATATATAGCATTATTTTCAGCCACAAAATTCGACGTGCAAAATGCGTATTAATTTTCTAGCTAGAGCCACGTTATTTTTATCAATTAAATATATAAACTTATAATTAAATACATAGACATAGTGCTAACTTAAAACCACATTATTTTCTCTCAGTTAAATATGTAAACTTAACTATATATGATTTTATGAGAAAAAGAAAAGGGGCTTTTATCTAAAATAAATTGTGTTCATAATTTTGCTTTAATTAGTATGGAATTTGATAGAGTTTAGATACAAATATTGGGAGTTGTAAATTGAGAGAGATGTACATACAATAGGATTAAGATGGAATCAATTCTTTTCTACAATATAACGTACAAGTTAAGAATATTTCAATACTTTCAGAGTTTGATACATTTTATGTCAACTGTTGTTGTATTACCAATTGATAATTGGCATATATACAATTGAGGTCTCCAATACTTTATTTCATGCAGATCAAAAGATATCTTTCGTTGTATTAAAATACATCTAAAATATTTGATGAATGATGATAATCTCCACTCATCTCTATTTCTTAACTTGATCGAAAATTATAATTTCCTCTCATCTCTTGCCACTGCTAAATTGAAATTCATGGGGGAAAAGTAGGAAATTTTGTATTGGCCGCATTTCTATATTGGGTTGATTTTTTTGTATTGTCTCATTCCATAAATGAAATAGCTATTTTAATTTTTAACCTCACAAACACATGGCCCTACACTTTGCTTTAATTTTCAACAATACAATTCTTTCCACCAACTATTTCCTAAACTATGTGCCCAAAAATGGTGGCCAATACAAAAAAATCGGAGGGAGTAATTATTTAGGTTGATAATTTCAAAATTAAAGTATATACTCTTTTTAAATTAATTTTTTTTAATAAATGTTAATTACTCACTCTGTCCACCAAGAGCATATCACATTTGCGATTTTGGACGTCCATAAAGAGTATATCATTTAAAAAAACCTTATTTGGACATTTTTTACCCTATTTTATCCAATTACACTTTACTTTTCTCTCACTTTTACTTTAATCATCACACTTTTCTTAAAACCCGTGCGTCCACGGTCCACCAAGTAATATACTCTTGGTAGACGAATGGAGTATAATTTATTGTATAGTAATTAATTCTTATTTTGGGAAACAGAGTTTGGGATAGAAGATCTCATCCGCCATTTTGAATAGAGACAAAACAAATTACATAAGTAGGAAATCTTAACACAATGAATTGATTCAAATAGTAGTGATGATTTATTTTTAGTGCAAGATTTTGCATTTGTATTGACATTTTCCAAATTATTTCATTTTACATTTATTCATTAATTCTAGAATGACTACATTTTCCCAATTTTGTGGGCCAAGATTAAATATCAGAGCATGTTTGGGCCATAAGTATTTCTAGCCCAAGTCCAATAGTATACGGATTCCTTACAAGTTCATAACAAAGCCCAATTATTTGATAAGCCTTGATAAATTAAATAATCAAACTTAAATCACAAATTAAATTAATTATCTGTGATGATACATTTTCAACTTTCAAGTAATTAGACAAAAACGTGGATGCTTACCTCCATAACCCTTAATCATGTTCATAATTAGAGGTTAATTAATATTTTTAATTAAGTATTTCAATTCACAATTAAGTATACTTTTTACTCGGAAAAAGGGAAAAAAAATGTACCTTCTTGTTGATTTAAGGTGCATGCAAGATTTTGCATTATTATTCACTTATTCTTTGTGATTGGACATATATGGGTACAAAGATGACTAATTTATCGAAGAAATTCACATTGTTTTGGAACAAATATATTTCTGCACACCAACTGTTCGACAAAATGAACTGATTTGCAGGCAAGTTTTTGCTGTATCAGAAACGCACGCCACCTGTTCGATAAAATTTCTGAACACGAAAAACAATGATTTAGGATTTATATAAGGAATATATCCAAAAGAAACAAATTCTAAAGATTTCCTACTAGGATTAAATTTTATCACTAGTCTAAATGGCAATTTAACGATTGCAAAAAATTTTATAACTCTTAGTAGACAAGTTTACAGCTTTCCTACACATAGATATACCCATACATCAGAGTTCGCTCGAAAGCGTGGTGGACTAGGAGAATTAGATTTTTTAAAAAAGGTTCAAAATAAACAAAATAATTTTGTAGAAAATGAAGCAATAAAATTATTAGCCCAATACATTTCACAGGAAATAGAAAAAGGACCTGATGTTACTAAAAGTAAAAATTACCCTATTATGTTAAGATTAGAAAAATTAGGATTAATAGGAGAAGATATTACAAAAGCAAAAGTTGACTATGTTTGTAAAATAAAAATTAAACTACCAGAAATAACAATTAGAACAAAAAATGGAGAATATAATGCAGAAGACGTAGAAGAATTTAGAAAACAAATAGATGAAATGTTGAAACAAGGATTAATTAGACATTCAGAAAGCCCTCATAGATCTACTGCT
>JAYJMF010000030.1:3505299-3515864 GCA_036873715.1 Salvia sclarea
CTATATATATATATATATATATATATATATATATATATATATAAAATTAAAGATAAACGCTCTCAAGTTAAAGTATAATATATTTTTGAGGTACATTTACGTTAGGGCGGCCTAACGTTAGGCCTGGCCCAATTAATACATAAATAATGAGACCGGCAACAATAATAGGGGGCGGCAAACAACAAACAGCTCCGCCTTCGTCTTCGATAATTAATATATATATAGATAATGATGCCGGCAACAATTATGCTTTTACGGCTCTCTCCGGGTTCACCTTCGGCTCCCCCTCGCTCGACTCATGGCTTAGAATAGAAGCGGCAAACAATTGACCTAACGCAAATATTTGTCTATATTTTTTTGAAAGAAGAGTATAATGTATTCCTAAAACCGGGTAGTTCGATCGGCCTAACAATATTAGTTATGGTTGAAAATAAAAATAAATAAATTTGTCTGTTTCTTAATTTCCTCAAAGTTGTCACGTGCCTGCTTCTTCTGAATTTACCATGTCTTCATTTTTCAACAGTTAGTCAAATTTTGTCTCTCATCGTACCTATCCACTGATGCTCCTAAATTATGGGCACATTTTGCACTGCAATCAATACATATATAAATAAAAATATTTATGATCTATCAACCAATTTTTTCTTCTATAGTATATTCGTTTTTTAATCGAAATCACGTGATTTTTACTTTTTTATTTTTTGGGAATGCATGTATTTTATTTGTCAGCAAAATGTAAGAATTAAGTTATTCTCATTTTCATGGTCTCGATATAACAATGCATGTGAAGGAGTTAATTAAATTAATAATGATAATTAATTAAATACAAGGATATATCGTGTGTGTGTGTGCAGTGTGTAGATATATATGATATGATAAGTAATATTATTTAAAAATAAAATACGGCAGAAAACGAAATTTAAATCGGAGAAAAAAAAGGAAAGGGAGATTATTCGATTGCTTTATGTAAGAGACAACAATGTAATTATCACTGACAACTGTATTGCAGTTTTAATAGAATATTTATGTGTGAGAATAATACAAAAACAAAGAGATCAGATTCCTACTCGAAATTAATAAGTATCATTCCACAACAAACATTACATAATTACTAGTATATATCCTTTAAACCTATTAATTATCACCTCACATGCAATATTAATTCCATGTTCTAACTCCTCCAAAATTAATTTGTAGCAAGAAATCAGTTAATGCATGATAACTCCCTATTTAATTTATTGATTTAATTTAATTAATTAAAACCACACCCTGTGATCACATGAATTATGTATACAAGTATACAACTCACATGTGTGTATGTGTGTAGACCTAAACATAAAAAAGCTAATCTTAGCACATAAAAGAAGTTAACAAAAATAGAAAGTGGAGAAGCAAACTTGTTATCAAGTTGAGCAACAAAATTATTTTCTTTTCAAGATAAGGAACTAAATAAAAAAGACTTGTGAATGAATATATTTTCATAACGTGTACATTTTAATTTTGGTATCAATTTTTCTTTTTTGCCAATATAATTGAGAATAAAATTGTCACCTTTCCACAAAGACAAAGCACCAAGTACCCACCTACTCACATGTGTGCATTAATCATCACAACAAAACAATCCACCACACAAACACATATCCAGCTCCAAAATTGTCTCTTGCCCTAATTCCAATTTTCATATAGGGGTTCTAGCCTCTCGAATAATAATTTTATATATTTTTTTCATTCTTATAGAATATCCTTAATGTTAAATAAATGAATTATGTGTACCCTCGAAGCCTATATATAAATTAATCAAATCATTAACTCTAGTTGGTTCGTCTTGATGGTTGCAAAAGGACCGAACATGCTTGCATTACATTCTTATTTAATTAAATTGATTTAATATTAGTGGTCCAATTTTCATAAACAAAATGTTATTATTGGTGCAAAAACCAACTGCCCTGAATTCATTTATATAAATATGATAATGCAGTTCATAAATTAAGTGTATACATATATTATTTTTTAACGTCTTTCTTCCGACATAAGAAATTCTTCCAATAATTCCGAGCCTAATCTTTTTAAAAAAGCACGTACACCGCTTTTGTGTTTCCGCGCCAAAGTTCTAGCACAAGAGAGTCGAAGTATATACTTTATTCGATACAAACTCTTTTTTTTGCAGGATCCACTATGATAATGAGAAATATTTCTGCATATACGCGCAAACCGGTCAATAATATTAGAATCTGATAAATCATCCCAAATCGGCTTACTAATGGGATGCCCCAATACGTTACAAAATTTAGCGTTATGATATATATCATGAGCGATACGGAAATCGATCGAGTAATATGTTCCTTTTTCTGTGAATTAAGCATAATCTCGACATTAAATATGGATATCGAATGTATAACCTTTCGATCATAAGAATTAATACTATATTTACCAATTAAGGGAGATCACGATTTCACAATATATATTTATATATATAGCATGGGATGCTTAGATTTTAGCAGCTTTTGCACACAACTTGTGACAGTATAAGTATAATTTATTGAGATATAAATATCGGAGAAAAAACTATTCTAAAATTAGAAAGGTATCTCGTGACAAACCCTAGTTTGCCCATTTTCCCTCAGCCCAGAGAAGATATAAATACTCACCTTAAATAGCTTAGACAGGTGTAATTAGGTCTACTGATGCACTGTTATTGAAAAAATAAAATATTTTTCTCAAACTAAATGTACATTTTCTCAAAATAAACTGATTTTGGCACAAAAAAATAAAATAATAAAGTATAAAGTTACAATACTCTGTGGATCAGCTGATAAAAAAAAAAATAGGGTTTCATAAACCCATTATCCTAATTTTGAAATTAATTATATAGGCGAAAGTTAGTAGAATGAAACATTTTCTCTATTAACTAATTATTTTCTGTAAATATTTTATTGTACAAAGTTTTTTAGTTACCTTAGAATGTTGTACACTATTGTACAGGTGAAATTCTGCACATAATTAAACTCGAAAACAAACTAATATTGTCTTCGCAAGGACAGTGTAAAATTTCAAACCAAAACCAGAATTTGTTTGAATGTAAGATTTACACTAAGTTCACGGGCCAATAATAAATATTCTAACATTTACGAAAACATTAAATAAACAGACACACACACAAGCACTATATATGTGTGTGTATTTCATGCAAAAATCTGTGACAAAATAAATTAATAAATAAATAAACAAACAAATAAATAAATAAAGAAAAGTATTTTTTACAGGATTATAGAAAAGAAAACATTACACAACTCAACAAACAATATTATCTAATTCACTTTGAATAATTTTTAGGGTTTTTCTTGAGTTTTGATGACGTGGACGGCTGCGATCTGAGCTGGCATATAATATATGACTATTCCCCAATAAAATTGGAGTTTGAAGAGACATTTTGTTTTTATAACAATGCAAAGTTAAGTAAGAATTTGGATAACATTGGAAAACCACGTAAATTATTGTGAATTTTGATTATAACTTGTCTTTTTACAAGTAGGTCATGTGGTTGATAATTTTCTAACTAAATATTAGGATTTTTGTAACGTGAGGAATTATGCGATTTTGGAGCCCTATTAACTCTTAAATAATGTTATTCGTACATTCCTACATCAATTATTTAAACGTAAAAAGTAAATAATAACTAATAAAGATGAAAGGATATGACTTATACCAAACAATATGTGAATATGTTAAAAACTTTCCAGTGAGTCACAATGTCTTTATTTGAAGTCATTTCGACAAAGAAACACAGAGATTAATCAAAATTTGCGATTTTCATACTTTTTGGAATATTTTGAATCATTACCATATTTGACTAGCAAATATATGATCCATAAACAGATATACATATACATATAATTGGCCGCATAAATGAAGCTCACATCCAATCACAAATAATCCTATTTCGGACTAATTAAGAATTGTTTAAATTTTAATTAATTAATTAATTAATTAATTGAGTTTGTATATATCGATAATCAGCTGTTGGTAACTGTTGAATTAATTTGACAGGATTCGTTTATATTAGTTGAATTAACAAGAGTCACAATGGCCGATGCATTACCGTGCATCATCCCTAATCAAATTATAGTTGTAATTAATATAAACTCTAATTATTAGGAATTAATAAATTTTAATAGGAGATTGATAAGACCTAAATAAGAGCAATGGATTTATTTTAAATAAAAAGTCACTCGCAATTACTCATGTTCTTGCCCCATTTTATAATTCAATAGATATTTATTTTTTGGACATATTATATGATCATTTCCGCTCACCAATAATTGTACCTACAGTAAATTATGCTCTCGATTTTTTGTGTATTTCAATAATTCGAAACTCCATTAAGCATGTTTACATAATAATAATAATAATGAATGTTGTAAGAATTATTTTGAAAAATATCTTACTTTCTTCAATACGACGTCATTTTATGCTTTTTATGGACCAATAAAAAAGATGCGCTATTGAAATAAAACAAATGGGCCTAAGATATCTTGGCCCAAACTGCTGAGAAGCCCATTTATACACAAAATATCTTCATTTTAGTGGGCCTTGATCAAGAAAATTGACTAAAAAGTCCAATAACCATAAATGTTCAATTTAGGCCCAAAATGTTCTAAAATTTAATTTTTATAAAGCAAAAAAGATAATTTTATTAAATTTGATTAGTGTATGCGCTATAAATGTATGTTTCTTGTTTTTTCTTTTTCTTTTTCTTTTTTGAGAAAATATGTATTTTTGTTTGTATGATAAACATGTGATCGATTATTGTTAATTTAAAATTCAAATAATTTTATCCCACCAACATGTAGTGAAAATATAAATCTCGTCTCGTTCTCAGAGTTTCATCTTATAGTTGTGTGTATATATATACTGTCTCATTGGTCTATGTTTTTCAAGCAGATGAAGAATGTAGCTTAAATTAATTTGTTGAATAGAATTGTCTGGTTATGTCATTTTAAACTCAAATTTGGTTGATGAAACTTTTTTGCGGCCATTTCAACATTTTAAACTCAAATTTGGCTCTTGTTCATCACTTCAGTCTAAAAACAAATTTATAATAAAATTCACATTCTTGGCTATTGTTGCACCTACTTTCATCACGAAAGCTTTCGTCAATAATCCATTTAATATTATTTTTATTACTATAAGTTAAAAGTCTCGAGGTTATAGTGAGCAAAATGGGAGCTAGGAGCCTATAAATAGAATTACCCTATATAAATTTATGACATGATTTAATTTGGGCCCTATAATTATTACAAGAGTGCTAGTCTGCAATCAGCTTGCCCAATACTTTTTGGCCCACTATTCTGTTGGTTACAAAAAAATATTTTCATATTTTCTTGAAAAAAAAAACAAGACATATTTGTAATTAAATTGTTCAAATAATTATGACAAAGGAGGTTTTATGTCATAATTTTTATTTGGTTAAAAAGAAAGAGAGATAGATTTACCCTCGCTGAAAATTTTAAAGATTAGTACTTAAAATGATTAATAATGAATGAAAACTAGCCGCAATTTATACATCAATGTATATATACATCACAATATTAAATCCATCTATTTCTACTCCTATCACTCTCGATAACAATGTGATGTATATATACACCGGAACATGAGAGTTTTTGCCATTTTCTTAAGGACTAAATCTAAAATTTGGATTTACAATTTTGCATTTGATAATTGTACTTTACGTAAATTAACTAATAATATCCACGTCATCATTGCGTTGGACAAGCATCATAGCTGCCCACGTGGCATCCAATATCCTGATTTTAAGGGGCCACAAATTCTCATGCCCTCCACCAAAAAAAAGCAATCATTTTGTCATGCGACCAAAGTTAAAATAAATTAGCACCAATAAATAATAGTATGCATATTTTCATGATTTCATCTACTAACATAATAATTAATAATATCTCAAGCAAAAAATCAAAGGGTCGAGTAATGTAAGACAATAAAATCTTGCGTAATAAAAAGTTTGACAACATATATCAATTGTATTCGAAACGTCCCATTTAAAATCCATTTTACATAATTCAACTAACACACATCCAAATACGTACAAATTACGACGATATAATAATTAATATCGGAAGCCAAAAGTCTCGTGCTCGAGTAATACAAGATAAGAAAATTTCACTAAATAAATATCCGACAACTATATCAGCTTTATTCGAAACGTCCCATTCGAAATTCATTTTACTACCATTCAACCAACGCAAACACACATCCAAATACATAACAAACTACAATTAACTATATAAACACAAAAGAGAAAAAAGGTTTAATTTAAGTTTTGAAAGGACAAAAGAGGCAAGAAAAAACCAACATCCAACACCAATTAGTAGGGCCATCACTCCCTCACCACATAGTGGCAAAATCCATAAATAAAGCATTCATTAAAAATTTAATTAAGGCAGATAGCAGCTTTTAAAAGAGTAGTTACACTTTCCACTCACTTTCCATGGAGGAGGAGCACCACCACCTTCCCCAACCTTTTAGCTCTCAATCTCACTCAAATTCACAAAATTCACACACACACACTCACTAAAAAAAAAAATCTCTGCATAACCCTTCGTGCTGCGGCCTTTAAATTTTTTTATTATTTAAAAAAAAAAACACACACACACACATTGTGATGAAAATTCATGTCTTTGCCCTACTCATCATCATCAACCAATCTCTATCCCAATCCGACGTGGACGCCGGCTACCAAGTCGCGCTCGAGGTTCCCACCGATTACTCGAAAGGGTTTGTGGGGAGAGCTTTTCTGATCAAAACCAAGCAAGATCCACCCAATTTTAGGGCTGCAATTAGTGTGGAAGCCATTGAAGATGTGAAGAGGTATTCTTGCTCATTAGATGTGTTTTTGGGGGAAGTGAGGGTGTGGAGCTCAGCCCATTTTTCAAGATTCTTTGTTGGTGAAAAATGTGTTCTTGAATTGAGTGATTTGGGGGATTTGAGGTTGAAGGGTGGAGATGGGAGAGTTGGTTGGAAGAGTGGAACGTCGGGACAAGGTGTTAAGGTAAATTTTTATGTCTCGATTGTGGCCGGAGTTTTGTTCGTGTGAGTAGTTTATAGCTTGAAAGTTCAAAAGTATTTAAACATGGTATGCTTTTATTCGTGTGGGTACTTTATGTTATGACATTATAAAATGATCGATATAGCCTCGAAAATGCATTTTACTACAAATTGTCCTAGTTAATAGTTATGTCACGGTCACGACACGCTGGATTTTAATGTTATGCTAAGTTAGTGTTTACTTTGGATAATAAGCTAGATTGGTAAAATAATGGGATTGAGTATTCGAAGGATAAGATTGTCAAAGCGGTTCAAAATTAAGCAAAATACAAAATACAGTAGATAATTAGCTTTGATTATTTTTATGGGTTCATCCTATTATGCAGAGTAAAGGGTATCTTCTAAAGAAATTAATGGTGCAGTGTTTAAGCTTATATTAGTTCAATCTTTTGCAAAGTTATAATTAGGACATAATTAGGACAAGTTTGTAGTGACGGAATATTTTTTTTAGCCTATATTTGGATATTAATATTTTTGACTTTGATTTTGACTTTATGTTTTGATTTTATTTTATTTTATTTTGGTTTTTTGAATCTTGTGTTAGTGCAGAGATTGAGTTTGTTGAAAACAGGGAATCTTGTTCTTGTTAATGAGATGGGAATGATTAAATGGCAGAGTTTCAATTTCCCCACTGATATTATGGTGTGGGGGCAAAGATTAAGTTCTAAGACAAGATTAACCTCTTTCCCTCCAAATTCAACCTTGTTTTACTCGATGGAGATTAAGGATGACAAGATTGAGTTATTCTTGAATCATGGGAAATCCAAATATTCTTATTGGGAATACAACCCTATTGATGGGAGGAGAAACATCACATTCGTGGAGTTGTCCTCGTACGGCCTCGATATTTTCAACGGGAGGCACAGATACGATCAGATCAAATCCACTGCGACGTCTCTGGACCCTCTGAGATTCCTCTCCTTGGAAAACGGGACGGGGAATCTAAGGATGTACCATTACTCGGAGGCGAGGGGGAAGTTCGAGGCGTCATACCAAGCGCTCAACTCGACTTGCGACCTCCCCTTGCCCTGCGGGCCCTACGGCATCTGCATGCCGTCGGGCTCGTGCTCGTGCATCCGCCTCGTTGGGGGCGGGTGCAACGAGGCGGGGGCGTGTGATGAGGGGGGATCAGAGATGGTCGAGCTGCAGGGCGTGGCGAGCGTGCTCGCGAGCGAGTCGTACAAGGATGGGGTCGGGAAACGGGAGTGCTCCCGTTTCTGCAGCGAGGACTGCGCGTGCGTGGCCGCGCAGTTCGTCGAGGATGAGGAGGAGGAGGAGGAAGAGGAGGATGGTAGGAATTTAGGGAAGTGTTTTTTGTATGAGATTGCAAGGGGGATTAAGACAATTGAGAGAGGGAATTATAAAATTTCATATATGGTTAAGGTTGGGAGAGGGGTGAGTGGTGATCATGATAAGAATCTTGGATTGAAAAAATGGGTGATAATTGTGGTGGTAGTGGTTGATGTTTTTGTCATTTTGCTTGTTTTGGGTGGTGTGGGATATTATATTTTTTGGAAAAGGAAAAGGAATTTGGCAATTAGAGCTCAAGCAAGTTAGTTGATCACAATTCATATTTTTTATTTTTAAAAAGGATAGAGAAGATGATGAAGAAAGAAAAAGCCTTTTTTTCTTTACATGTGCAATGGATTAATTTTGTTCTAATTTGTAAATTCCCCCTTATTTATAGATTGTTCATTGTTGGATGTTGTTCGTCATAGATTAATTTAAAATTAGAATTAACTAGAATTGATCATATGTTTATCATATCAACAAACGTACATGTATTTAAATTTAGAACATTTTGGGCCTTAAATTTAACATTTATGGTTATTGGACTTTTTAGGCAATTTTCTTGAACAAAGGCCCACTAGAATTAATTTGTGTATAGTGGGCCACCACCAATTCAACCTTCCATTTATTAATGGGCTTATCTGCAGTTTGGACCAAAACTATGAATAATATTCAATTTTTGGCCCAGGCCCAATTATTTCATTTCAATAATTGAATATAGCTCATCTTTTAATTGGTACATATAGTCATATACAGTATAGCATAAAATGACGTCATATTGAAGAATAATTTTTTGACTAATTTCATTCTTTGGCTATTTGCAAAGGTGTGGCGCTGCCATTGCCAATAACCAATCAATAATTAGTAAAAATATTTCACCACTTGATGAGTAACTACTTTGATCACAATGGATCATGAAATTAACAACATGTATTTTTCAACATTGTCTAGCAAATAAACATTAAAATTCATCAAAGTATAGAAACTACAATAGCCGACAAGCACAAGAGAGAATTAATTAAACATAGCAACAAAAGAAAAAACTTAACTAGAAACACAATAAAGGATTTGCTTCCCAGCAAAATAGAGAATGTTAAAACAATTGTTATAGTCATTGTTCCAACAATCCTATAAACAGATAAGAAATGCAGCGGAAAGTAAAGATGCACACAATGAATGATTTTTATTTACAAGTTATGGACTAACTTGTAGAATGGATTCACTACACTCGTAAATCACGATCAAGTACAATAGTTGGGGAAACCAAAAACCTACTGTACTCTGACGACGGTATGTAGAATTACTTTCTAGATCCGTGTGTGAGTTGCTATTCAAACAGGACTTACAACAAGTCCTCTACAACTAATATCAACCTAGTCTATAAGAATTATAACTGTGAAACACAGTATACACTTGATAGGGAATTATAGACAAAAAGTTGAAGGTGTAGGTCCAATAATGATAGCAACAATGTGAAAGCTCTAGGCTGGAGACTTTGCACTCGAAAATCTGGATGAATGTAGCTCTGCATCTCCTCTTATTCATAGGTGGAGATAGTCTTGTCCGTCGCGAAAAGGAAGTAGGGTTGAGATCTCTCAACCGTCGTCGTGTGAGATGATTTTTAGACTTAACAAATCTGATGCCGCATAACTTTAAGTGATCTCCATGCAGAACAAAATTGCATATACTGAGCTCTCCAACAGACAAATATTTCTACTATGCAAGTAAATTAAAAACTGGATGACCCCCCTAATCCATCTACGGACGATGTTTGGGAGATAAAGGTAATTGACTCTTTTATTCCAATCCTGGCAGCGAAGATCCGGAACGGTATACCACAAGGCAAGTTTGTTATTCGCTCGATAATCCTCAAAAGTCGAGTCAAACCTATAGTGTAACGTGTGACATTTACCCTCAATCTCATGCACGAGTAATACGGGTAAAAACGAAGAGCGGACTATAGTCATAAGCGTTTTGTCTAATTCAAAAATGCCCCCTACCGGCCCTACGTGCACATATATACCCACACCCGACCCATTATTAAAATAACCTAAAACCCCGTGTGTGTGTGTTGGTCTAGTGGTAGGAGTTTAATGCCCGAGTCCAAAGGTCTTGGGTTCGAGTCCTCCGTGACGCGGCCATTTAAAAATTTC
>JAYJMF010000030.1:3541722-3559475 GCA_036873715.1 Salvia sclarea
CTTGGGTGATTATGCTCCCTTGAGATCGAATGCATTGGATCATTGTTAATTAATATGTATATATACTTCAAATAAAGCTAGTTATTTACAACTCTTCTTATTGAAGTGTTTCAAAGTCATTAGTTTCTTTTAAAATAATGAAGTTGGGTGTATTGTTAGTGGAGATGAGGTCTCACTTGAAGTGTATTTTTAAATTGATTACTTTTACATAAACTGTTAAAAGCATGGGCCCAATGGAAGTTTGAGTGTAGATAAAGTGATGCAATGAAGGTATAAATTAAATAAGTTTTGTGGGTCGACAATCCACTTAACAAAAATGAAAATGGACAAGGAATTCATGGACAAATGAAAATGGTAAAAAAGTAAAGAATTTGTGGACTGATGGAGTATAAATAAGAGATGTATATTTATAATTTCAAATTTTATATTATGATATACAAAATACTTAAAGATATCTCGAAGTGAGCGAGCCGCGTGCACAATTTCACACGAAGAAAATTGAGGTGCTTATAAATTTATATAATAATTACTATATACACGGAATGAATTGGGAGTGTCTTAAACGACAATCAATTTAATGAGGAAAATAGTAGCTCCAATATTTACAAAGTCAATACGGCATTTATGTGAGTAAAACAATGTATTCACCAAATTATAGATGCTTTCTCTATGCATATATTAAAACTTTTCACTTAAATGTTTTGTTCATGTGCTATATTTTTATTGAGTATTGTTATTTGGACATAGTATGTCCAGCCATACAATGGTATATTTTGCCAAAAACGAAATATTTAAAAAGAAAAAATATATTATTCTTACAATATTCTTTACATAATTTTGTTTTCCATTATTTTAATTTAGAAAAAAAGATATTAATACCTAATATAGAATTAAAATTATGTAAGAGAGTAATTGTATTGAGAAATTCAAAATTAAAATTTTTTAATTTCAATTTGAAACCAAACATTAAATATATAAAATGATAAAATTGAAATATAATTAACACATAAATTTTTAAATTTAAATTACTAAGAATTTATTAAGATTATACATTAAAATAGTCTTGTATGGCTAGTCACGGCATGTTCGAATAGATTTATTGATAATGTTATTTGAATTATTGTAATGATTATACAATGATTCACAACCTCAAGCACGAAGATTTTTAATCATGAGTTGATCATATTTTGCCTCGACTCAAATGCTTCTTAGCTGTAAATTCACTATATTTCAGCTATAATAGAAGACCAAAATACTTTTAGTTGTGAATTGAGGTCAATTAATTAACAAAACTACTAGTGAACTAATCATAATCATTTTGGTATTGTAACGATAATAAAATAGTCATTGGGATAATAGTTGATTAAAACTAGTCATTTTTATAATTTGACCTTACTATTGTCTAGACTAAAATGCTTCTTAGTCGTAAATTGAGTCCATTTTTCGCTATAGCGAAGATGAAGACACGTTTTTTAGTCATGAATTTTGGTTTGACTGATAAAATAATTCAACTTAATCACTTGTTCAATTTGCATGATTTGGCACGTGATGGATAACTCGGCCTTTTCCGATCATCCAAAAATATTCTAACCGAAATTATTTCTAATCCTATTTGCACTCAATTATATTCGATTTTGCTACACTGTGATCAATCAGTCCTACTTATATCCCATTAATCTTATCGATCACATCCACCAGACCAGAACTAACGTGACGTGAATTCGAACAGGACTCGCTAAAGAGGCAAAGAGAAGAAGAGGAAACCTCGATTCCGAAAATCGAGGAAGCCCCGAGAAACTACGTCCGGGAGCAGGGCAAATCCGACGACGGCTACAACTGGCGCAAATACGGGCAGAAACAGGTGAAGGGCAGCGAGAATCCCCGGAGCTACTACAAGTGCACCTTCGCCAACTGCCCGACGAAGAAGAAGGTCGAGAGGAATCTCGAAGGATACATCACCGAGATCGTCTACAAGGGCAGCCACAACCACGCCAAGCCCCAGTCGACCCGGAGGTCGTCCTCCAACCAATGTGTCGGGGGCGGCTCGTTCCCCGAGGCCGACAACAACTCGTCGGTCTCGTTGGGAGACGACGATGTTGACCAGGCCTCCTCCATCACCAACTCCAACGATGACAACGGGAGCAACGACGTCCACGACCACGTCAAGAGGTGGAAGGGGGAAGAGGAGCACGAGAGCGGGTGCGGGAGCCGGACGGTCCGGGAGCCCCGTGTCGTGGTCCAGACGACGAGCGAGATCGATATTCTCGACGACGGCTATAGGTGGAGAAAATATGGCCAAAAAGTTGTCAAGGGCAATCCCAATCCGAGGTATGGATACCGGCATTTTTGATTGCGTTCGCTTTGGTTGTAAAATAAATTCTTTTTTTTTTTAACTCCTTGTCTAGCTATAAAAATGATTTTGCCCCCTTTTTTCCTTTATTTTCACTCCAGCGAGGAAAAATATCAATATTTTTCCTCGCTGGAGTGAAAATGATGAATAAGAAATTTAAAGGGCGGGATTTTTCCGAGCTTTTAAATTATCCTTTTCTTTTCCTTATTTGTATATAAAAATGAATTTTGCCCTTCTTTATTCCTCCTTCTCACTCCAACAAAGGAAAATATTATCGCACCAACAACCTGTGATAATATTATCTCTCGTTGGAGTGAAAATGATCAATAGAAAAGGGTAAAATTCGTTTTTATAGACAACAGAAGAGCGGCAACGACAACAACAACAACAACAACAACAATAATAACAGCACTGACGCAAATTTCTTCGTTCTCAATCGCAGGAGTTACTACAAGTGCACCTCGAACGGGTGCCCCGTGAGGAAGCACGTGGAGCGGGCGTTCCACGACAACCGGGCCGTGATCACGACGTACGAGGGGAAGCACAACCACGAGGTCCCCGCGGCACGAGGCTACGGGCAGACGAGCCGCCCTCAGCCGCAGGCGGCCGCCCCCGTCGCCGCCATGAGGCCCCCTGCAGCAGCAGCAGCGCCTTATATGATGCAGAATTCCGACAGCTTCGCCTTTGCAAACGCTTACATGAATCAGAGAAACAATGCAGCCATGTCTGTGGCTAAGGAAGAGCCGAGAGATCACTCGTTTTTTGACTTGTTTTTGGATTGAGGGAAATGATCATAGTTTTGTGTGGGGAAATGAATAAGGTGTTTTCTTGTTGTAAATGTATAGTTAGGTATAGATAGGTTTTGATTAGGTTAAATTTATTCATTTGTTTTCTCTACCACTCATATATATCAAAGTAATTTTCAATTTTTCTATATACTTGTCTCACATAAATTCAATATATTGTTGGAGACTTTAAACAGAAATGTAGAAGAAGAGATCACAATCGAAACTGAATGTAAATAACATAATCTAGAGCTTTACGGCTCATCGCTTGTGCACTTAATTACTATTTACTATAAGTACTAAATAAGCTACTTGTATATATAAACTTGATTAATTAACTCTAATCGAGTTACTAAGTTCGATCCACTATCCATCACTCACTGAAAATCGGTTTTGAGAAACAGAATACGCCACGACCATCTACTCGGAACCCAAATCGATCCTACGCCATTTAATTTCACAAGATTCACGGTTTCGCCACTCGATCGATCGGCCAAAGTGGGCTTCTCCTCAATTGACTCTCAACGATTTCCAACATAGAAAAGGCAAGGAAAAGTTAATAATATGAATCATATTTATGTGCAATGTATAACAACAAATCACAAAATCATATGTAAGATTGGTTGAAGAGCTTGTAACCAGAAATGAGAGAGGAAATGACTAAGGAGAAGAAGGCAAAGAAGGCCATGCTTATTGCAGCTGCTGATGCATCTGTGAAGATGTTGTCTGAACCTTCTCTCATTCTGTTTGTCAAAGGAATTGCAGCTGAAGCTGCTGATATCAACAAATATGCACCAATCTGCATTTCAAATACCAAACATTCTTCTAAAAAAGATGATACATATTTTTATTTTTATTTTAAAGTAAGATGATGAATTTTTTAAGTGGACATTTACTTCGAGTAGTAAGATTGAAAGATATAAATAATCAGATTATGGATTGATCATTTCTGAACTTGTTCCATGATTTTATTCTTCGATACTCGATTCTATATTTTTACTCCATCTATTTAATTAAATACAGTATGTCTCAATTTTCATTATTCTTTTAGTAACATTTTCACACACACAAAAAAAAAAAGTGACCCATACCAAGTTACCAACTAACATCCATTGCCCTTTATTTCTTAATTTCGGTACCCTAGAAGAAATTAGACATGTTTAATGAGGGGAAGAGAATATTAGAGGGTGATTTGATTTCCACTAATAATCTATTGTAAAATAAGTTTCAACTTTCAAAAGTTTATAAGCTTCCTCAAAAATAAGTTGCTCAAGCCTACTTTTTTTTTCATAATTTATAAGTAATAATTAATTTTACCAACATAACTTTATTATGATTTTATATATATTTCTATCATCTAACTATCATTTTCTCTTTCTAACCTCACAATTTCCTTTTCTAATTTATAAGCTAATTATTCAAACACTTTGACAACATACTATCAAAACAATGCATCTTATAACTTATAAATTGGGAGCTTAACACCTCATTAATATATCTTTCTCTCACTCAAAGTAAACACCTCTGCACAGACCTGATCGCCGCCATAATCGGCGAACGCCAAATTCCGCCACGAAAACAGATTCTTATTCGTCCGGAGCTTGTGATACTGCCGCCACGATTGGAAACCCGTGTAAAAAGTCGACAGAATCGCTATTGCCAATAAATACCTGGAAAAAAAAAATCAATCAAGAATTTTATTTTTTTTAAAAAGAGAAAAAAAAAAAGTCAACTTGGGAGAAATTAGACACGTGTTAATTCAAGGTTGACCTACCTGTATTCATCGTAATGGTCGAAGTCTCTCCAGTCGCCGTGTTTGTTTGTGCCCATGATGACGAAAGCCAAGAAAGAGAAAATAAATCCGAGCGCACGCGACCCCAGTGAGCATTTCTGCAGCAGATCTTCTCTCTTCCACCTCTCCACGATCACGGCCACTCCTCCGCCGCCGCGGCCGCTCTCCAAATCGGCGGCGGCGGCGGGGGATGGCGGCGGTTGCGTGGCATTTTGTGGTGTCGGCGTGGGGTTATTGGAGTTTGCCATGATTTGATTTCTCACTTTGTGAAATTAGTGAGTTTCTAATTGATTTTTGCGTGTTGTAATTTTTTTTTTGAATGAATTAATTTTATGATTTTGCGTTTGATTCGCATTTGTGAGATGATCGCTTTGATGAATCCGATAATTGCTTCGTGGAAAGTGGGAGTTTGTGGCCAGGTGGTATTTGGTTGACATTGAGAAATTAGTCAACTCCAAAATATCATCATTCTTTTTGACAATTTCCCAAATTTCGATGGAAGAATATATATCGTTTTAGCCCCTATAGTTTATGCCAAACAAATTCATAATGTTGTGCCATCTTGTTGGATTACTCGTGACTAAATTGGCTCGAAGTTTTTCAAAATTATAATGGCATGAAATTGGTCAAGATTAATTTGTAAAAGGAGTAAAAAATAAAGACTCGTAAATTAAAGTTAGGAACAAAATTTATAAATCAAGAAATGTCATTTTCAACAATATAATGTCCCTCAACCAACCAGTAAAAGAATTGGTCCAACATATTGATTGTTAGGGACGGAGCCAAGATTTTATAAATGATCACGCGAAATTATATTTTTTGGCATGTAGAAACAAGTTACATATTTGCATACAAAATATACTATCAATATTATAACATTATAAAAAAAGAAAAAAATTGGCCAGGCGGCCTCCGGGACACGCCTGGGCCTCCCTTCGCCCCTGTTGACGTGAACTAATTTTAACAAATTGAGTTAAACTATAAGCGGCTTTTTTGGCTTCTCTATAAGCATGGAAAACACCAATAATCATATACAGTATTCTCTTGCAGTTGAAAGGATCTGTCTAATGTCGTTTGGGAGCAGAAACTCCTCCCCCGAATCCGCCATAACACAAAATACGACTCATAAACTAAATTTTTTTGGAAAGAGAACGAATTTATAAATTAAGAAACATCATTTTCGACAATGTCCCTCAACCAATTAGGGAAAGAATCGGTCCAACACATTGGCTTTGAACTAATTTTAACAAAATGAGTTAAGCTATATAAGCAGCTTTCTTGGCTTCTCTATAAATATGGAAAACACCAATGACCATATATTACCTTGCAGCCGATTCGATCTCTCTGATGTCGTTTGGGAGCAAAAACTCCTCCTCCGAATCCGCCATAGCCCATAACACGAGTTGCAAAAGGGATAAAAGTATAAGCCTCGTAAACTAAAGTTAGTTCTACGTGTCATTGTTTCAAGATTGAATTGCGAGTTTATTCGACTGATAGGAAAAAAAACCACCCCTTTCCAAAATGCAAAAGTATTCTACACAAAGCCCAATTTGTAAACTATCATTAGGCCCAATTTTATTATCCAGCCCATTATATTAACTTATTTGGGGACTTCTCTTAGATTGCTCTCACTGCGATAAACCCTAATTGCAAAACCCTTCTGCAAAATCCGGCTTCTCCTCACCTCCGGTGTCCGAATCCCCCAAATTCGAAAATGGTGCGGAGCTTGAAGAATCCCAAAAAGGCGAAACGCAAAAGCAAGGTATGGAAAAAATCCAATCTTTTCCATTCCGATTGAATACTTATCTCTTTCTTCAGCTGGGTTTCGTCAAATTTGAGCTGGTTTTTCACTCATGAATTAGGGCTCGAAGAAAGATGAAGGATCATCATCGAATTCGGGGCCCGTGGTGCCGGCGAAGGTGTGGCAACCGGGCGTAGACGCATTGGAGGAAGGAGAGGAGCTTCAATGCGATCTCTCTGCTTACAATTCTTATCACGGTTTCCACATTGGATGGCCTTGTTTGAGGTAATATTGATTTAATTCTTTATTTGTCAATTTGCTTTATGCGACACTTTTCCCTCTTCATGTGTGTGTTCGTGTGTGTGTGTGTGTGTGTGTTTCTCAGGTGGGAAAATGGGAATTTATCAATTTGCTGTTATTCACAGTTTTATAATTTGAGTTTGATTGTAGTTAGAAGAAGCTTTAGTGAATCCTTTGATTACGATGATGGCTTGTGAATAATTTCTATATCAGAGTAGCTAAAAATCTTGAAATTATCGGGCCATCTTGTGTGAGCATGATAGCACCTGTGTGAGCTTGATAACACTTGGTTTCGTTGTTAGTTCCTTTCCGTAATCAAGAAGCTGATCGTTTTGTTTCGTTTGTGCCAGTTTTGATATATTGCGCGATTCTCTGGGGCTGGTCCGCACTGAGTTTCCTCACACTGTCTATTCCGTCGCTGGAACACAGGTGATTCCTTGAGTCTTTGCCCGTTTATAATCGTTTGTTGCTTAATTGAGCCGATGAGATAGCTATTTTTCTCTGTTATGTTAACTTGCATAGATTTTGGTCATGTAATATACAATATGCTAAAAGAATTTGGTAATGAGGCGTATGCTTTGTCGATATTTTCTTAATGGGAAGATATTGGGTGTTTAAAGTTAGTCAATTTTGCTTTTCCGAAAGCTTTTTGGTGTTTTCATCAACTCGTAGTTCAGAAGCTAGTTTCCAGAAGCTTCAAAGTTGACAGCACGTCATATTTGGATTTTAAGGTTTTTACCGTTGATTTATTAGTATTAATCAGGTTTACATTTCCCATTTTCGTAGGCAGAAAAGTCCTCCTGGAACTACATTGGAATATTTAAGATCTTAAACGTTTCGGGGAAGAGGCGTGACTTAGTGCCAAAAAATGAAGACACGGACATGGATAGCGACAGTAGCGATAGCGACGAGGATGATGAAGAGGAAGGTGGAACTAAGACCCCAGTTTTGCAGGTATTTTATGCAATTCCGTCACTGTTTGTTTTTTAGTTAGTTCAACTTATACACGCCCCTTCCGAGTCATTCCGTGTCTTCACACAACGATTCTGCAGGTGCGTAAGGTCAGTCATGAAGGCGGTGTAAACCGGATCCGTGCAATGGGACAGCATCCTCATATATGTGCTTCGTGGGCCGATACAGGCCTCGTTCAGGTACGATTTTTCCGGTCTGTAGACTATGTTTACGTTTGTAGATGTAGTTTATATGCAACCTAACTTGATGGATACGTTGCAGGTGTGGGATTTCAGCTCTCATTTACACGCTTTGGCAGAATCCGACACTGCAACTGCAACTAACAATGGAGCGACGGTGTTCAATCAAGCTCCTTTGGTTAAGTTTGCCGGACACAAGGATGAAGGCTACGCCATTGACTGGAGTCCCGTCGTTCCGGGAAGGCTCGTTACAGGGGACTGCAAGAATAACATTCATCTTTGGGAGCCGGCATCCGAATCGACATGGAACATCGACTCTACTCCCTTTGTTGGCCACACTGCCAGCGTTGAGGATTTGCAGTGGAGTCCTACGGAACCGTATGTCTTCGCCTCTTGCTCGGTCGATGGAACTGTTGCAATTTGGGACACTCGGGCCGGGAAGACTCCTGCCGTTTCTATCAAAGCGCATAAAGCTGATGTGAACGTTATAACGTGGAACAGGTTTTCATTTATAACTTCCTATCTCAAGTCGTATTTGTCTAATCTTGCTCTCTGTTTATCTCATTTCTCGTTGTTTTTTTACTAGCCTCGCGAGCTGTATGCTTGCATCGGGATGTGATGATGGGACGTTTTCAATTCGAGATCTTAGATTACTGAAGGTAACGAGAATGGTCTTAACCCTCCTTTCTCTCTCTCTTGTGTGTGTTTTTCGTTGCTTACGTTTTCCTCTGCACAGGAAGGAGACGCTGTAGTCGCACACTTTGAGTACCATAAGCATCCCGTTACATCGATCGAGTGGAGCCCGCACGAGGCCTCCACCTTGGCAGTGTCGTCAGCAGACAACCAGCTAACGTAAGACACCTCTAGAAACGGATGTTTCAAAAAGTTCGAAAATTTTCATGGATTGTCATTTCTATTCTCAGAATATGGGACCTTTCCCTTGAGAGAGACGAGGAAGAGGAGGCCGAGTTCAAAGCCAAGACGAAGGAACAAGTGAACGCCCCACAAGACTTGCCGCCACAGCTTCTATTCGTTCATCAGGTAACAAGATAGACACCTCCGTTTACTTCTTCTTTTCGAAATAGTGTCGATAAGAGGCCTCATCGTGTCTCGTTTGCCTCATTTTTTACCCACCTTGCAGGGGCAGAAGGACTTGAAGGAGCTTCACTGGCATCCCCAGATACCGGGAATGATCATATCCACCGCGGCCGATGGCTTCAACATCTTGATGCCTTCGAACATCGAGACGCCACTGCCTGCCGACAATGCTTGAGCGCGATTTTGCTACGTTATCGGGTAATGGTGTTCTATGTAAAAAAAGAAAAAAGAAAATGAATGCTCAATTTTGATCTTGTGTTGAATTTCTCTGTTGTGTTGAATTATGTGGTGAATGTGCAATTGAAGTTGAGATTTGAGAAAGAAGCTCTGCATTTCTTGATCCCAAAAATGCTTGTAGTTTGTGCAAATTGCCCTATTGCAATTATTAATATTTTTTACGAACGTATTGTTCAATGATGATGGAAATAGGATTTTCAATTTATTTTTGGGTAACTTTCTCATTTCGCAATTGGAGCTCAACTCTATCTTTTGCTAATAGAATTTTTCCATGTACACTAATTAAACCAACTTAGACATTACTTTTTCGTAATTAGAGCTCAAATAATGTCATTTTTAATCCACGTCGGTTTAATTAATGTCAGAGAGCTTGAGCTCCAATTGTAAAAAAATGATCATGTGTGTTAATTGTCCATTTTAAACATTATGCTGTGATTTTAAGATGAGGTATGATTCATAATTTAATTTATAATTTTCCCTTTAGTTTATTTGTATGTGATGATAAATTATCAAATAATTCACGAATATTTTACAATTTGGGCATTGTAACACAATCAACACTATTTTTAGTTTTATTTTTATTTTAGCTAGTTGTGATGGGATTTTTTTTCTTTCATGTCGACAAAATTCATAAAGAGCTATGTTGGAAATGTCGAATTTGTTTTTAGTTAAAAGGTGAGCGGTTTTAGATAAAAATATTTTAAAATTATGTTCACATCACTACATGCGTCGTGTGATAATAAATCTAAAAAAATATATGGGAATAGAGTTAAAATCGAATTATGAGATCTCACATGGAAATTGCCAAATTGTGCATGACTTACACATGGCATGTTTCCTACAAATGAAGGTCACTACTAATTTGTCCTTTCCCTAAAGGGAAAGCTAATTTGAAAGCTACTTCAAAAATATTTTGAGATAAAAGTCAATTTCGTTGCTTATCTCAGCTCGTGATTTGTCTCAAATTTAATATTTCTAATTTACTATACATAACATATTTTAGCCCATAACATAGATCAAAGATAAGTCCAATTAGATATCTTCAATAATTTGGTGTTAATTTTTCCATTCAATGTATATTGGTTACTTGATTAATTGATTGATGCAGTTCATCTACTTTAACAATAATGGATATAAACTTTTCTCAAAACGACAAAAAGAATGGATGCAAATTAATTGCTTTAGGACTAAGCATTCAATTTATCACACTTCTAATTTTTTTAAGAGGTAATTAAGAAGCTTTATTGATTTCACATGCTAAATTATATACTCCAATATCCGATTTAGTGTGCTTTCGGCTCTAGTTTGCGATTTGAGAGTAAATTATACGATATTTTTATTCATTTTTAATATTTTTCGTAATTGATAATTAGATGTCCGTATGCATTTATCATAGTAATAAATAATAATAAGGTTATATGAGTAGATATTTCTATTCTTTTAGTATGCGATTCTACAATTGGATACATTTATAAACGAAGAGAGGAAAAATAGAAATATTAAATAATTATCACATTTTGTTTCTTAATCTTGTAATAACCTACAAATATTTATGTTAATCTAGTAATATAATTGTATGTCTCTTAGAATTCCGTTTATCCCCCAAAATGTGTGTGTATGTATATGTATGTCTCTTATGATAAAATAAGAGTTATTGTGTGTGTATGTGTTGGTCTAATGATATGGGTTAATATTCGAGATTAAGTTCTCGATTTCTATATTAAATTTATAAAATAAAATAAAAATGAGTTACCTATCATTAAGAAAAACTTAGAAGGCTTAATCATTTAATTTTGGAAAGGAGATATTCAATTGGTTTCAAGAAAATAGTTTGATGTCCCGATCAACTTTTATTTTTGGACATGTGACATCTTTTACTTACACTAGACTAGTATATGTAATACATTATTAATGTAACTACATTAAAATAAAATTTCCTGCAGTTTAGGATAATGAATACGAGACTCTCATTAATTAAGCACGGAAAACTTAGGTATTAATTACAATTAGCAGGCAGGAATAATTTTGAGTCAAGATTTCAGTAGAAATCGAGATAGAATACTTATAAACTAATTATGCCACTTTGGAAAATGTAATGAACCTAAATAAATTAGATCCTTCAAAATTTATATAATTAATTTAATCATTAAATCTCACGCTAATTTATTTGTTTGCAGGTTACTTGCCGTATACAACTCTCTCACATTTCACTCTCACACATAAATACACCACCCACTGGCTACTAATGCGATCGGTTGGTATTTTTATTTTTTATTTTTTATTTTTTTGTTGAGTTTGTATAAGAGATTAATCTGCTAGTATAGGAGAAAGTATAGTCTTATTATTATGGTAATTTATAAAATTAAAATAAACATTGATGAAAATTTTTAATAATTAATTCTTACGGTTATGATATCCGTAAGAATAAACATGATCACAAATACATACGAAAAAGTATGGTTCCTAAATTGATTATTACGTGGACCTATCCTACAAATAAGCATTATCACAAATTAATCATTGTTGGAATTTAATGTTAAATAAATGAGACTCAACACTCAATTATAATGATAATTATTAGGAGGACCTATATATGTCTATGTGATTTGGTATTAACTTTGAATACGACTAATTTTGTATTATTTCGCAAAACGGAAGTAGGTATTGCAGGTGGCGTCAAAATTTAAAATAAATAAAATAGAAAAAGTGAGACAAGCAATAATAAGTTTATAAGCAAGTTCATCAAAATTGTAGTATTGCATTGGTGTATCCAATATATAAAAAATAGATGGATGGGTGCTTTTCTAAAATCGTCTAATATACAACAATATATAGTAAGATTGTGAATCCTTACAGATAAATACAATTTGAAATCATACAAATATACAAAATATTTTATATAGTACTTACTACTTAATTTAATACAAATAGTACAACTAAGTAACCTTTTTACGCAATTAAACCAAACCATACAAAAAACAAAGTGTTAAATTAAATATATAAAGCCTATAATTATCCGAAGCATAATGGAGGCTTAATGAATTTTATAATCTAAGACGAGTCCGAAATAATTACATCTTTGATTTAATTAATCAATTGATTAAAGTATTTAACGCGTCCACGCTTAAATAATTACTCTTCATTACGTGCTCCTGAAATGACGCTTTTGCCCTCAAAAGCCTCCAAAGCGAATCTAAACAAAATTATTGGAATTTTGAGAAAGCAAACGAAAATAACGGTAAAAGCGCTTTCCCTTAATTGGGAAATTCGAGAAGCTCTCTCTCGCAACGGGCAACCGGAAACATAATTCCGAAATTCCAGCTGTGGGAGGGCAAAATGGTAATTTCGCGAGTAATGAGGTGTCACTTTCGACAACTCAGTTGCCTCTTTCCAGCTTATCTATCCGCGTTAGCTCACAGATTTTACGTATTTTCTCTTCTTTTCTTTTCTTTTCTTTTATTTTATTTTTCTTAATTTTTTTAGTGGGAATTTTGTTTTCTATTCTTTTCTAGAAGAACTATTTTTGTGCTTTAGAATTTAAGAATCTATGGGTTCCAATTGTTTTGATTTATCTATTGTAATGATTGATTTTTTGAGATGTGGTGAGTATAAATTTGTGGGTTCCAATTGTCTTGACCTAACTTTATTTTTGAAGTATTATACAATTTGGGATGTTGATGTAATTGTAGAATGAAACTTCTCTTCACCTAAAAAATCACATATTTGCAAGGGCGTAATAAGAAAATATTTGCTATACTATTCTCTAACTTTGTACGCTTACAAAGAGATGTGCTATACAATAATAAAATTATAAAAAACGAATGAATTATATACTACATATTAGAGTGATTTATTTTACTTTTTTTTTTATCAAAAAAAGCAAAGATTTTATTCATAAAAGTACAAGGCGTACCAGAAAAGGATTACAAAGAATTCCACAAATTACACGAGGGTTTAGAAATTCAGTTTTTATAGTTTTTTTCGAGCTCATTTTCTCCTTTCGCCACGCACTAACTCCAGAATTTGCCTTTGATCTCTTTTTCTATTTTCTTAAAATCTCAAGACTAATTTTCAAAGATCGCCTTGTTCCTCCATCTCCAAATCGCCTATATCACACACACCCAAAGACCTCAAGCAAGTTAGCAAATGACAAAAGGTGTTCGTCCGCATTTTTGGGCGCATTCCAACCGACCCCGACCCAACTTACCATTCGACTCCAAAGATAAACATAGTTTTTTTAAGATAATAAAGATAAAAATTTGTATGTTAATATAAAAAATAAAAAAAAATACTCATCATTTTGTAAATTTATCGATTGACTCTCGTGAAATGTTGTGTTTGCACTACATTTCACGAGCTAGCACGTTCCAACTCGAAAAATATAGTACAAAAACTTTATTTTATGAGTTGACATGTATTAATTGGTAAATAATACTAGTTGTTCTCTTTTTCAAAGTCCTATTAAAACAAGTGAACGTATATAAAAAAAATCGAGACACAGCAAATAGAAAACAATACATGCATGATGCTACCTCTTACAATCATACCTCTCAATAATAATTAATTTCAATTTTTAAAGTATAATTAATTCCAAAACCTCGACTTGCAAATCTACAAAGAGATCATAAATTCACAATCTAAAACAAAATCTCACATAGTTAATAACAAATAAATACCTCATAAACCGCTTACTAAATTCCTCAAATCCAACATATCTTGTCAAAATACAAATTCTCATCAAATTAACGACCATGTGATTTAATTATCCCATAACTATTAAAAATGTGGTAATAATAAAATAGTTTTTCTTCAAATAAAATAAATACAAATAAATAATTAAAATATGAAAATGCAACAGATAAATGCCCCATTCACACGCAACCGGCTCAGCCAGTCACCCACCTCCGTCGTCTTCTGCTCCGCATTATCTTCCAAATTTCCTTTTCCCTTTCTCACACAAAACACGCACTAAAAATTCCATTTCCACACACACAAACACGCACTAAATTTTCCTTCCACACTAATTCTCCGCCGAGAAATCGGAATCCGCTTCAACCGAATTCGCCGAAGATTCATACTATGCGAATTAGTTCAATCACTTCGTCAAAGTAAAGTTTTCGCCGCCGCAGCATGTTTTCCCGTTTTGCCCCTGCTGCATCATCAAATTTACAGTTTCCTTACCCTTGCGGCGGCCGCTCCCTCGTCGGTGCTAACCACACAGCCGCTCGCTTCTGCTGCCGCTAGCTGTACCGATTTTCAATTTTTCCCCAATTTTTTTTTCGTTGACTATTTTTCCAATTTGTTTTTTTTTTTACGACTTGGGGAGAAATTCATACTGTAACACATACGTCACGGGGAAACAGAGATTCGATTCGTTGATTTTTTTCGTTTTTTAATTTCTATTTTGGGGGTGATTTTTTGGTTTGTTGGTGTTGATGGAGCCGAATTTGGGGAAGCCGAGCTTCCTGAGGAATATTGTGGTGCGGCTGTTTCTCTTCTGCGTGTTTGTGATCGCGCTCCGATTTGCTTATGTCGTCACAATCCGCGGCGAATCGTGCGACGTCGGCGATTTCTGCTTCTTCGCCTTGCCGGACAACATCGACGCCGTCGCCGGCGTCGAGCAGGTGACGAAATCGGCGTCTATTTCGAGCTCCGGCGAGTCCGCGCCGTCGTCGAAGCAGAAGAAGATTCCCGATCTGTGGGCGACGGGCGGTTTCCAGAAATCGGTGCAGTTTTACTCGTCGATTTTCCAGGATCTGATGGCGGAGGCGGTTCTGAGCCCTAATTTCAAAACGCTATGCGTCGACACGCCGACGGGGGCGGACGTGTTCGCGCTGAAGGAATTGGGGGTGGAGGATTCGGTCGGCATTTCGAAGAAGGCGTTCAAGCCGCTGGTGATTCAGGGGCAGGGCTTCAAGCAGCCGTTCCTCGATTCGACCTTCGATTTCGTGTTCTGTGGCGGAGGCGTGGTGGAGAAGTCGGCGAAGCTCGGCGATTTTGCGGCGGAGATTCAGCGGACGATGAGGCCCGAAGGGTTTCTCGTCGTCCACACTGGTGCCAATGATACTTACAGTTTTGAATCGTTACTTGCTTTGTTTAATTCGTGTAAATTGGTGAGGAGTAGAGATATTGATGGATTGAATTCGAAAATGCCGTTTATTCGAGAAGTTGTTCTGCAAAAAATCGATGGAGAAGGGGTTGTTGAAGAGAAATATAGCGGCAAAAAATGCAGTGTTCCGAGTTATAAGATGGATTTGATCAAGAAAGCAGAGCCGTTGATCGAGGAAGAGCCGAAAAAGCCTTGGATTACATTAAAAAAGAACGCTCAGAAGATTAAGTCTTTGGCAGCAATGGTGGATATCAGCTTTAAGCCGAGATATGTTTACGTTGATGTTGGAGCTCGAAGCTACGGCTCGAGCATTGTGAGCTGGTTCAAGAAGCAATACCCGAAGCAGAACAAGACGTTCGAGATATACGCCATTGAAGCAGACAAGACTTTCCATAATGATTATAAGCTCAAGAAAGGGGTCACTTTGCTGCCTTACGCAGCGTGGGTGAGGAACGAGTCCTTGTATTTCGAGATCAACGAGGATCCGGGCCATAAAGAGGTGGAGAAAGGTAGAGGGATGGGCAGGATTCAGCCGGTTCAGACTAAGGGCGGCTCGACCTCCTCCAGCAACGTTGATCAGATTCAGGGCTTCGATTTCGCTGACTGGTTGAAGCATAGTGTGACGGAGAAAGACTATGTGGTGATGAAGATGGACGTCGAGGGGACTGAATTCGAGCTGATCCCTAGGCTGTTTGAGACGGGGGCAATCTGCTTGATCGATGAGCTGTTTCTCGAATGCCATTATAACCGGTGGCAGAAATGCTGCCCCGGTGAGAGGTCTGCGAAATACGAGAAAACGTATGGGCAGTGCTTGGATTTGTTCAAATCTTTGAGGAAGAGTGGAGTTCTAGTACATCAATGGTGGTGACTGGTAATATTAGCTATATACCCCTTATTGTACCATTTCTCATTTCTGTTTCTGTGGCCTTATTTGGTTCTTTTTTTCTTTTTTTCTCTAGTTTTAGTCACTTCATATCCATATGTACTTAACTATCATTTCAAAGAAAATCCCAATAGTTCAAATATCATCAACTCTGCTTTCTTGAACTCTCTCTTTTTTCTTTTTTCTTTTTTTTTTTTTCAGTTTTCAGCTATAATTTTAATTTGCTGTCTGAGAAATTGAACTTTGTTTCATGATCATGGTTGATTTTGCATTAGTGTGAAATGATGCCAAGTTTGTATCTAATGCTATGTTTCCCCAAATCTAGTAATTAATGGTGTTGGTGTTTGTTTGTTTGTTTACTAGGAAAAAGATTGATGACTTAACTATCCCTTCTTGAACTTTTTTTTTACTGTCTTGAGAAATTGAACTGTGTTTCATGATCATGGTTGATTTTGAGATTCTTGCTGTGGAATGTTGCCAATTTCCCCAAATCTTGTGATGTTGGCTTCATCTGCCTAGTAATGGTGTTGTGTTTGTTTGTTTACTAGGAAAAGACTTGATTAGAGATGGTGTGTTTGGTGATAAATGCCATATTTGTTAGTCTTTGCATTCATTGCAGGAAAATGGTAGTTTCTTCACATCTTTTCTATTTTCGTGTCGTGTTCGTGTTCGTATCCGAGTGCCTTAGGTTGGGGAGAGGAATTGTAGGGCTTTGCAAATTGCAATAGTAGTTGAGTCATAAATTTGTTCAAGCTGTAAAAACTTGATCAGATCATGCATTCGAGATGATTTTCCTTTTTCTGCAATAATCTTTTTTAGGCTTTTTGATCTCTCTCTCTCACACACTCACACACACAAATACACATGAGAATTCAAGTGTATACAGACTGGTATTTGGTATAAATGAAGTAGAGCTTGCCTGGATCTGTCTCACACTCTCTCCCAATGATTGGCATTAATCATGGAAGAAGAATTATTCTCTGATTGGGAAAAATATTTAGAACATGAAACAAAAGTATTCTCTCTCTTGGTTGTAAAGAATCTAAGAAAATTAAATGATTAAATGAACATGCTGTTTGCTCTCTTGTTTTTTTTTAAAAGTGGGTTACAGAATTGCAGAGTGAGATTTAACTGATAAATTAATAACATGGTCAATTAATTTCTTCGAATAAAGAATAACCCCTTAATTTAACTCATCATTATATCCCAAAAAATTAACAAAAGTGTTCCTGATAGAGATATAGATAAATATTGATGAAGATATTAGATAGATATGCTTGTTATTTAGTTTTACTATGGAATTTACT